>JAUZNK010004166.1:0-10549 GCA_035046665.1 Euphysa ruthae | reverse complement strand
AAGAAAAGTATTTAACTATCTTCCATCAAAATAGATATCAAAATAAAATAAGCACTGCTTAAGATAACTGTAGGCAGTCTTCATGGATTTTAAAGATTTGGAATTTAACACACTGAGTGCCACGGACGAGATATCTCATCATCAGATTTTGTCTAAAAGTGTCAGAATCTTACTGTAAAAATATTTCTTGAAGGCCTATTTCATATTTTCCCCCTTTCCAAACTCTTATAAAACGCTTACATATTTTTTATTAACTTTGTCTTTTCAATAAAATAAAGTCTAAATTTAAGATTATCTTAATAATACGTATAATCTATATTTAGTATTTATATATATTTATTTACATGGTGAAATTTAACTTGGCACCAGGCAAGAGATAAAGCAATTTTTTAGAGTTTCAACCAACGTGCTAATAACGTAACTTGAAATGAATTTCAATGAAAACTTAATGCATCTGCTCAAATTTTCATTTTATTTTTCTCGTATGAGAATTGGCTTACCTATGAAATCATTGAGTACAAAGAAAAAGAAATAACATTAACAATTAAAAAATGTAAGGAAGTGTGCACTAAAAGGCCTCCCTTCAAAATATTTAAAGTAAATGCTAGAAAACTAACAAAAACTGGTCTACCCCCTGTAGGTCAAACCTTTTTATAAATCTTAAATTTTTATAAGAATCAAGCCTCCCTTTCTGAACGAAATTTCTTTTCAAGTTTTTTTTTTTTATTTTTGTTGACATTTAACACCTTTTTTACGAATCAATGTGTCAGTAAATTACTGAAATGAATTCATAATTTTGTACAAAATTTGAAAGCGTATAATCACAAGTTTATCTTTAGCTCCAACTAAAAAATCCTCTCTTGAAATTTAGTTTGAAATATATCAGTAAAATTTTCTAGCACTGGATTTTGCCCATTTCGAAAGTTTCTAGCCTGCCTCTACTTGAAATCAATGTATGCAGCCTTATGATAAAAACACACAACAAGCAATGCTTCTTTTGTAGCCAAGAGAAATTGATCATAAAATTTTATACCAAGCTAGAATTAAGAAAATAATACTGACTTAGTCTTTCCCTAGTTCATAAAATTTATAAAATTTTGAGAGAAAAATCAAATAATGATTTTAAACCATCATTAAGTTTATTTTGAAAGTCATATGTAACTTTATCTTTGTTATTAGAAGAACACAGGATGTGCACGAAATACAAAGAATAACACAGGATGCGCAAAAATACAGAGAAAAACATAACATGTGCACGGAATACAAAAAAGAACACAGGATGTGCACAAAATACAAAGAATAACACAGGATGCGCACGAAATACAAATCTTCAATTCTGAAACAAAAAAAGCTGATTTTTAAACTTCATAAAAGTATTTCGACATTACAAAGGAAACTCAAAAAATAATAACATAGCAACAATATGTCACCTAAAATAAAAATAAAATAAATCATAAAAAGATCATATACAAAATTTATCTTAAAATAAATATATGATATACACGAATCAAAATGTACAAGCTCCTGCAAAAAAGGATTGCATATTACTACAGAAATAAAACTTTTCAAAATATCTAACACACTATCTGTAACAGTTTAAATTTTTATGATCTTAAGACTTTTTGCAGCATCTAAGCATCTTTTAAAACCTGAGAAGTTATGAGTAAGCTAAGTTAGGGTTTTGAAAATCATGAATTTTATTTATTCAATACTGTTTATCTTCCTTTTTTCGGCCAGAGATCCGGGAAGCAAAACATGTTATGCAGAAGTTTCCAGGAGAAGCGGGCTATAGCCCGGGTCTGCGTAAATCAATTTAGGTGGGTGATAAATAGCCTGTGTAAAGCTTCTCTTGGGTGAGAATTTTTAAAAAATTATCTTTTCACAACATTAAACAAAATTTAAAAAATAATAGCAGCTGTGAAACATATATTATGATTTAATTATCCGTGTTAGATTTTTGTTTCCTTTTTCTGCTTCGTACTTTATTTATTTTAGATAACTAACAATTATATGACTGAAAAAGAAGTCACATGTGTTTCAGTACATCTTCCGTAATCAATGATGATATTAGAATTTCGAGTATTAAAAGAATGGCTGGGGTTATTTTTAAAAATTTTTAATTACAATAGGCGAAGGAAGTTCTTGAATATTTTTATGATGAATTTTTCTAAAAACTCAACATTTTGCTTGCTAAGTTAACAATATTGGTAGAGTGAGTGCAAATTCTTTTTTCTGCGCCAAGTGTTCCGACAGCCCAATTTCTAAAGGTAATATAAACATACCCTTATATCAACAGGTCATCCATTTCGTCAGTCAGACCATTTGTTTACTTCTTTTTCTATCATACTGTTACAGTGAATGGAGATGTTGAACTTTATCTGCGCTTTTCAAAGATACTTCAGACAATAACAAACAATAAAAAAATTTTTTAGTTGAAATAAGTTTTACTAATTGTTATTTAATTTTATATAAACATTAAATATGTCAGCTATTGTGATAAATTCTGATCCGCCTTTTGCAACAAGTCTCATCACATGATTTAATTGAGTTTTTTTTTTTTAAATTAAAATTTTTTTGTCTGTTTTCACAAAAAAGTGATAAAGTAAATAATAACAATAAAATATACTATGTTATCACCGGTTTTGATTTCACAAAATTGGTTTGACAATTTCAATGAGTTATGTTAAACTCTTATTTCTATTTTTAGAAAACAAAAATCAATCAGTGGGATGTTGCATAGAAAAGAAACGATAAAAATATATATTATGAATACATTCCTTGATTTTTATTACTGTTGTTATTTATCCCACTTTTTTTTGTAGAACTAAACAAAAATCTTGACTAAGCACTCACAGTAGAATAGTCTAGATAACACTTAAATACAAATACTTGATTTACCCCATCCTGCTTTACAATGACCTGGCTGGGACCATCACATATTTGGTCAGTTAATAAATCTCTGGAAACTTACTAGAGTCCTAAAAGACAATGAAAATCTTGGCTGGCAGAGGCTTTTAAAACAGCCCACGCTAAATCTTTTTAACACAGGCTTTTGTAACAGCCCGCATGAGCTCTTTTAGGCTAGCTTTTTTGAGCCTGTGTGACCATTTCTCTTTTCTTTTTTTTTTTTGAACTGCATTTTATTTCCTCTTGGAATTTTATTTGTATGAAATAGTTATTAACAAACATGCAAAGGGTTTTCCCAAAAGTTATTAGTAAACATGCAAAGGGTTTTCCCAACAGTTATTAGTAAACATGCAAAGGGTTTTCCCAAATGGATTCTTGATATGTCAGTGAGTTATTACCAGAAAAATTTGAAGGAGACCAATTTGATAAATTTATACATTTAAATCTTCAATTTCATTAAATTATAAAAATAAAACATTGTAGTCTTCTAGTCTAAATCAACAATAATTTTCTTATCAAAGGTCTCGAGTTTGGTGAGAACTAAACAGGTTCAAAGAAAATTAAAGAATTTATAATTAGAACATGGTAAATACTAGTTTCGTCTCTGGGGCAGACAGTTCCCTCAGCTAGACAATGGTAGGTAGCCTAAAATTGCAAGTCTCTTAATTTGTTTTTTGTTTAATATTTTGCTACAAAATCAGATGATAAAAACCATTTATGATGATTATGGTGATTATAAGCAAAACTTCTTGGTTTAAATAAGCTTGAAAAATAAAAAATTTATGAACACAAAATAATCAAACAAACCCTTTTAATGATTTCTTTAAACATCCTTCAAGTTTAAAGCAAGCACATATAAAAAAGTTAAAAGAGTATATAATGTACATATAAATATTTAAAGTTTACTGAACAAAAAAAAACCTTTTTTAAAGCAAAACCACAAGTGCCAGCAAGGCTTGTTTGATAAGAGCAATAAAAAACCTAAATCTTGGATTAACATGATTTTCCCACAATCATGCCTGAACAAATATTTTGATTGTTTGATGTATCAAATGAAACAACAACTGCATCAAATTTATTGTCACTGATATTTTTAATACATTAAACATGTTTATCCTTGTTGCAATGTTATAGCAAAAAGGCACAAGAAACTCACAAAATAAATCTGTAGACAACATTCAAATTAGTATGAATATTATTTGGCAATGAGAATTCAGCAAAATGACAAAAAAGATTAATACATGACGAAAATTTGTTAAGTGATGTATAATATGTATATCTCAATCTATTAATCTAAAATTATTGAAATAAAATGTTTAAAAAAAACATGTGTGTGCATGATTTTTAACAGAAAATAACTTGTTTTATATAGTTGTTAATTAAGAAAATTGAATAATTTAGAATTTGGATGTTTAAAGAAACCTTAACCTTACAACCATAAAGATAAATTTTTTTTATTTCTTAATATCACTTGCAGATATAAGTTCTGATTTTTTGTCCAAAAACTCTGCCAGCTTTTCAAAATAATTGATTTCATATTCCTTTTGGTGGCTTTTTTATAAATATCATAAGGGGTTTTTAAAGTGGATCACTAAAACTTTATATTCTCTTTCTCCTTCATTTCTCATAAAAAAAAATCTAGAGAAATTTCTTTTTAATACTCTCTTTTAATTGTAAATAATAAACAATTCTAAAACTAAAGTAAGATTATAAATTAATTTTATAATTAGCAAATAAAATTTTATTATGGTGGCATTTTTATACATTTATAATTTCTTGTTCAACAATTCTGCCTGATTTTTATAAGAGATGATTTCTAATTTCTCTTCTTTTTTTTAAATATATTTATAAGGTGGCGCTGTTTTTAAAATGAACCACAACAACTTAATTGGAGTAATTTTTTTCTTTCTCTTTTCTTTCATAGCCTGGAAGAGAAGTTTTTTTCCCGACTTTTTTTTTGTAATCGAAAAGCTTTGTGGTTGGTATATTTTTTTTAATTGGAAACAGAGGCAATAAAATGTCAAACTAACTTTTTTGCAATTAAAAAACTTGTGTGTAATTTATTTGAGCACAGAAGTTATTTGTGGATTAAATTAAAATTTATTCCCAATGTTACTGAAAATATTATTATCTACTTTTTTTGGTTTAACTTTTTTGGGACTTAAATTTCAGCTCAAAAACTTTTATACAGATCTACTATTTTTAGTGCCTCCTCATGATCAAGTTATGATTAACAAATTAACGGTAACATTTGTTCAACAGATGTATTTCATTTTATAGATTTTATATAAACATTTGTTTTAAAATTTCAGGTAATAATGAATATAATCAATGATAGAAAATTATCGTTCTGTTCTTTTAAAATCGAGATCAATAAGATTAGTGTGCTCTTTTGAATGTGATTTTGTAAATTTCTGTTTGAAATCTTTTTAAACCTTGCCTTAATTGATGCCCATTTTTATCAAGCTATCACCTTAGTATAATAACAATACTATCTAGATAAAGGCCCATACTGTTTTATACAATAACATTGGTCAGTGAGTTTAAAACGTTAAACTTCAGTTATGTCAAAACTTCCAATTATAACATCAAAGTAATCTATTCTTCTTCCATGATTTGTTATTCAAAAATAGTAGGGATTTCTTTAAGGTTTTCAGCAATACCCATGATCCATTACATTCCATTACAGTTTTAGAAAAAGAAATACAAATCTCTTTAAGGTCTAATTGAAAAAAATGCGAAAATTTGCCCTTTTTTCAGAAAAATATGCTATTGGATCTATAGTTCATTGATTTAATTGTCATTTTTCTCTTTTGACTTGCTTGTCCAGGTTTTTGCAAAAAAAAGATTTTCAAGAAAATTTTGAATGTCATTTACTTATTTTTGACATCTAACTTCATGGACAAAAAGAAAGTAAAAAACAAAAAAACTCAAATTTTTTGGTGTATTTTTGCCTCGTTTGGCCTAAAATCGAGCTGTTTTATTTAAATGTTATATCCTTTAATTTCGTTCTTGTTGTGCTATACTCTCTCTACAAACTCTTATACACTGTTGTTAAGTATGCCAAAAGTTGTTGAGCCTATATATACCTATATAGCCTGTATTACTCAGCTTCACAGCTTAGTTTTTCATATTTGATAATATAAGCAACATTATGACATAAAATATTAAGCTAATATCAGTAATTTTTTAAAACGAAGACTAAAATATATTTAACTGCTAGTTAATTCTGATAAAAAAAGGTGAATAAGTGAAGCATGAGTTTAAATAAAAACCAAGGTGAATTAAAGCTTTCGAAGAATTCAATCTTCTATTCAAAAGATTTATGTAGGTACCAGATTTCCTTTATTTTATATAAAAGTGCGATTTAAACAAGGATTTTAACTAAATTTTATTAGAAACCGATTAATATTACAAATAAGACAACCATATCTTACCCCATAGCCATTGAGGTGCATTGGTACCATAGTTGGATTTCCATCGTGATGCATTGGTGGTGCCATGGTTGAATATCCATTGTGGTACATTGACGGTACTGCAATTGAATGCCTTTGTTCCATTTTGAATGAATTTTTACGTTCCATCATGGCTGAATCAACACGTTACAAAATTACGATATTAAACAAATGAGTAAGCAGCATCTTCATAAATTCTAAATGTACTAAAAAATGTCAAATTTACATAGATTAAAGACACCAAATCAAAGCTTTAGTCAACATTTAAACTTTAAAGTTGTTTTAGTAAGCAAAATTTATAAAGTACTAGCTAGAAGTCACATGATTTAACAACAAAATCAAGTGAACTCTTGAAAACAAAACAAAAACCCAAAATTCAAGACTTGACATGAAAATTTAGTAAATTTTTGAAAACTACCTGCTTAGATTTGTTGTCTAAAATGCCTTTAATATCAGACACTTCCTAAAAATATTCTTAATTTCAACATCATGAGAAAAAATCCTAAACTGAATTTTTGGCTTCAAATCTTGTTAAAAAATATCATATTTAATTAAAAGGTTTGAAGACTGAAGCACAAAATCGATAAGTTTTAAAAAACAGCCAGTATGTCAAAATAATCCAAGGATGAAAGCTTTTTAAAAACATGGAAAATCTCACCCTCTCCCTCCCTTCCTTTCCTCTCCCTTTCCAGCGCAGCACACATTGGCTATGCTGCGAGGAGAAAATAAATTACAATTTCAAAAGCTCTAGATTGCGATTTTACGATATTCACACATTACTTTCAACCAGGCAAATGCAATGCAGCAAATAAGTGTTGGTCAATGGTCAATGTCTGATAGGATTAGTGGTTTGTCTGTTTCAAATCGTTTTTTCTCAGAAATTGTGTCTAGGAGATATAAAGGCAAGAGAACTCATTTAAAACATGATAAAAATGACAAATAAATAAAAGATAAAAATTTAACTTTTCCTACATTTTAATAAAATAACATAAACATAAGATGGCATGTGGAACAAAATTTATTTTAACGAAAATATACAAGAATATTTTCTATGAATAAAATAGTGGGATAAGGGACTTAGTATTAGTATGTATAAAACATTTTCAAAGGTTGATTATGTAAACTAAGCCCAGTAGTATTGACATCTTAAATACACATAGTTAAGCAATTAAAATTTAAACCTTCTTTTTGATTATAACTCATTTGTTTAATATAACCAAAAAAGAGGATATAAATGGAAAAATGTTAATATAAATAGAATAATGATAAAAAATATATATATATATATAATTATTAACAACGCTATTTAAAGAAATTTATATTCAATTTATTTATACGAAATAACTTATTCGTATTTATATGAAGCTATAACCAATATTTACTAAGATAAAATATTAATTTTTGCAATATTTTTGTTCATTTTTCTAATCCGGAATATTAACTTAACAAACATACAAATCTGGAAATACTTCATCATTGTTATTATACATGAAATTACTATTATATAATATTTATTATTAGTATACATGAAACCACCAGTAATTTCATCTCAGAAAAACATTTGTGCAAGTCAGATTAACATCTCAAAGCATTCTGAATGACTCACTCACGTTAGCTTTTTTAAAAAAAAAAGAGACACAGACAGATATTTTGTATTAGCACGCTTTAAAAGCATGAAAAGTCAGAATATCTGCGTCTCATGCATAATTTGCATACATTCTGCTAGCCTTCAGTTAACCTTGTTGCTTATTACTGTGTTGATTAGGATAATTATATATTTGTAATGATTATGCAAATTATATTATCGCATGTAGTCAAGATAGATAGATAATCCTTCCATTTTAATCAATCCTTCTCTCAGTATCAATTGGACAAGAATATCATCCGTGCCGACATTCTACAATCGTTTTTATATAAAATTTTTTTTTTTTTTTAAATCCGGAAATCATCAACAATCACAAAAAACCTGGAAACCTGGGAATATCCGGAATACTTCCATCCTTGATAATCAGAACATTTTCCAACACTATACAAATTGGAAGATAATTTCTTGAGAAAATTTTAAAAATGTCATAATAGGCCAACAATACTTTTGAAAACATGAAAAAAAAAAATAACTAAGAACCATTGTTTGAAAACTTTATACAAAACTTAAAGAAGCAAATTTTCAATAAAAAATTATATTGTGTTATTTAGCTACATGCTGTTGCATTTTTAAGGCTGACGTATAACACCACGAATAATATAATTATAATAAATAATATGTTATAATAAAAGGTCTCCAAATAATATAAAAAAATTTTAAACATTAAGAACAATTGAAAAATGTGAATCAGTTTTGAAAAAATTTGAACAGATTTTTAAATACAAAATTTGAACAAAATTGTAAATTAAACACAAAATTGAAACAGATTTGTAAATTTTTAAAACAAAAATCAGTAAAATCAGTGTAAAGTAAAAAAAGAAAAAAAAGAAAAAGCCGATTTTATAATAAATTTGATTTAGCGCAATACAAAGACAAAAATTTTAAAATTCAATGAAATTATTCTCTTTAAGGTTAATTCACAGTAAAAAAAAATAAACGCTCTAATCTTATTGAGATAACTAGAGTTTGTATCAGTGGTGTAATAAGCGAATAGAACAACATTCTGTACATTATCAGTTATTATTAGATATGCAAACTTATAGTCAGCAAATTAGGCTAAATTTAACATTTTTTGCACCTGGAAAAAACAACTTTCCAAGCAAGAACTATACCGAGTTTATCAAACAGTATTTTTTTATTGGGGTCATCGGATTCGCAAACATAAAGTTAAATATTCACTTGCAATATCTCATGAAATCTATAAGTATCATGATATTTGATATATGACATATAGTCTGTTACACAAACTAAAATCTAAAATAAAATTTGCTGAAGATTTTAAAAATTACCTGTCTAAAAAGAGAACTGTTAATCTTTCAGTTGGTTAAGTATTAATGCTGGAGTTCCTCAAGGTTTTCTGTTGGTCCATTGCTTTTCCTAATATTCATAAAAGTGTAGTACTCGCAATTAGTTAAAAATTGACTCTGTAATACAGTTTTAAGACGGCATTTTTTTTTTTTTTTTTTTTTAATCCTTTGCGTGCCTTACCCCGTGCCAAGACCGTGATTTCTATGTAATATATTTTTTTTAATTTATTTTTTTCCCGTAATAGGGGGAGATCATCGAAAGTCAAAGTTATTTAGAGATGATCAACCACAAATTTCTTAATTTGATCATCCACAATAAAAATATAATATAAATAACAATATAATAAAAAATATCACAGTCTAAAATATCGCGCGCTTTTATTTTGAAGGTGATTTTAGACCGGTAAACGACTCAAGGATTCGAGATCAATTTTATTGAATTCTCAGTAAAATTCTGTCTCAGTTCGTAGATTTTGAAATGGTTCGGCTGCTGAGGAAGTTTTCAAAGCATTGTGGGAAAAATTTTTTTGCAGATACAAAACACTCTCTTGAAGCTTTTTCATGACCTGTTTAACATTCTAAAATGTCAATTCCTTTCAGTCAAACTCTACGATGAAATCGTATTTGCTCTGAAATAATAATTTATGACCGTAGATGCAAAGACTTGGAAGCATGGTTATTTGATAGTTATTTGATAGGTATAACAAAAAAATCGTTAGGGATCAGATCCTTAGAGCCTGAAATTTTAGTAAGGAAGATTCAGCTTACACCGAAGACTATACTTCACCGGAATAAAAGATTAGTTCTGAATTTTTCAAACCATCTTGCATTTTCTAAAATAAAGATAGTACTTGAACAAACTCTTCTCCTGCTCACACCATGAAAACGCTTTCAAGGAGGAACTTATTGTCGGATTTAAAAGGCGTAAAAGCCTTAAAGACCTGCTAGTTAGAGCAAAAATTTAAGCGTGTAATGCTATCGGTGAATGCAAAGGGTGTGGTAGAAATCGTTGTGAGGTCTGTTAATTTGCAGTGAGCAGTAGTTCCTTCGAAAACTAAGAGCATAAAGAAAATTGTAAAATTTGGGGTAGTATTGTTAACTGCAATTCTTTTAACGTAGTATATTTAGTACATTTAGTACAATACAAAATCTGCAAATAAAAAAAAAAAAAAAATTTGTGTACCACTTGTACTAATCGGTTTAGGTTTTCCTAAAGTTTTATTTTTCTTTAGGTT
>JAUZNK010004165.1:0-10549 GCA_035046665.1 Euphysa ruthae | reverse complement strand
GTGGGTGTGTGTGTGTGTGTGTGTGTGTGTGAGTGTCTGTGTGTGTGTATGTATGTGTGTGTGTGTGTGTATGTGTGTGTATGTGTGTGTGTATGTGTGTGTTTGTGTGTATGTGTGTGTGTATGTGTGTGTATGTGTGTGTGTATATATATATATATGTGTGTGTGTGTGTGTGTGTGTGTGTGTGTGTGTATGTGTGTGTGCGTGTGTGTGTGTGTGTGTGTGTTTGTAGAGACAATCGGTCGAAAAAGGACTGTTGCCTATGCTCAAGATTTGTGTGTTTTATGTAAGCCATATAGTACGGACAGAACATACATACAGGACGTACGTCACTGTATGCCACTGTACGTCACTGTACGTCACTGTATGTCACTGTATGTCACTGTTTTGTGATTTATTTAAAAAACTTACTGTCATTGAGTTTTTTTAACGTCTGTTTTCAGTTCAGCGAATTTTGTCGCGTGATTTACAATTTTATATAAACAATTTAGCTAAAGAAATACTTTTGTTCATAATACCTGTACCATTAGTTACCCTTGTATGATTTCATGACCATGAAAGGTTGATTCCAAAGCTTTATGGATTCCAAAGCTTCATACATTCGTAAGGATTGTTTACGAAGTGTAGAAGCAGATGGCTTGAAATAACACGAATGGAAATATGAGAGTTTGTTATTTTTGGAGTTATTTTCGCCAGATTATTTTATATTATATCAAATTAGCAGATCTTGGGCTCTCCGGGACCGATCTGCTAGTATCTTCGGCCCTTATTTTTTTTCTGAATTTAGTAAGACTGAGTTGACATCAAAATATTTCTAAATGAAAATGTAGTTTATAATGGCTATATAAAGGAAGTTCATTATTCAAATCAGTTTAAAATTACATTAATACACACATACAAACATACAAACACTTAGTTTTATATTTATAGGTTAAAATATTTCTTGGGAATACCTTACAGAACAACTTCCAATTGCATAGATGGATTTTTAAACTGCCTTAAATCCTAGTGGGCTTACTCTTATAATGATTGTGTAATTATAAGATTTAATCTTTTATCAATTATGTGTATTCGAGCACTCCATGTCACTCTTGACTGAGATCAGGGTTCGATCCACTAAAAGGGAGATAATTGAATAAGTTTGTTTAATAACCTAAACTAGTGAATGGCGTAATTTATCATATAGACATGCATGGGACCGATATATCATTGATATACTTGAATACGTAAAAAAAAATATCTAATAGTTCATATATTTTTGTTTGTATCAAGCAATTAGAGCATACATATAATGTAATAAATTATTTTAGAAAGAAGCTATTCCGGTCACAGCAGGAGGGTGTTTTAGGAAATAATTTTGCAAGATTAGTCTGTCAGTCTAGTATTGATTTACATGAATACATCCTTCTGTGAATAAATAAAATGATATTTACCAGTGGTGAAAATATTATTAAATCTATTTGCTAATTAAGGGAACTGTCAATGAAGGTGTGATTTTTATTGATCATAGCAATTATTTGCAGTCGATATCTCTAAGCATGGCAGAATATACATATTTTTAATTTACTTGTTGAACGGGGTTTTTATTTCGTTTTCATCGAAGAAATTTTATTTCAGAATGTCCCAAATTATTTCCTGATGCAGGAAAGTTTATTGATCTGTATTTCTACATATGATATAGGCCTGTTAAGGCTGATATTAAACATATATATTTGGATAAAAAAAATCTTTGCGTCAATTACACTTGAAATTTTCAGCGTTAATTATTTATCAATTTTCTTTGTAATTAATATTGTAATTAATATTGTAATTAATATTGTAATTAATATTGTTGTATTATTGGTTCTATATTAGTTTAAAGTTTAAATTTTGTTGATTCGTAAGAACACATTGAAATTATTATTAATTCTTTAAAGTCTATGGACTTGCTTTTCTTTTTTAAAAGCCAGTGACCTCTTTTACCCTAATTTTTTTCATTAGATGTACATTGTTACATGTAAAGTTATAGGGGAATGAAGTAGTGAATAACAAGAATTATAGCCTCTCTTTCACCAGAAATGATATTCGTCTTACTTGCAAATTTTCAGTTCTGTGTTTTATGATCAAATCTCCGTATTTTTTATAATTTTTGATAATATAAAAATAAAAAATTAATATTGAAGTTGGGATTATGCGTACACATGAGATATTTAAAACCCATTTTTATGTTTTGAATATTGCTTCATTTGTAGCTAAAACCTTGCATATTAATAAAGAGAACATGCAGTAATTTCTTGAAAAATTTTTCTTTCAACAAACCTTTAAATTTTCGTGTTGCTGCAGTTATCACGCATCAAATTCTCTTAGGTACTACTGATAATATCAAATTCTTGATTTTATCCCGGTTTTGCATTAAATCTCAGCGATATCCCTAATTTTTTATTAAATCATCGGCAGTATCCCTGGTAACTCATTAAATTCTTGACAAAAGCTTTGATTACGCATTAAATTCTAGACGACATCGCCAATTATGCATTAGATTCTCACCAGTGTCCCGATTTTAAATTATTTTGCAGATTAGTTAAATTACTATCTCTTTTATACTATTTAGGAGCTCTTAAATTTAACATAGCAAATTAATGAGTTACTCATTAAAAAAAACTATTGCCAGCCGTTCATTTCTTAGGTAAGAAATTCAGGCAAGGCTATGTTTATATAATTAAGTTCAGACAAACTGCTATTTTAATATATTTAAAAAATTATTAAATCAAATTTTTTTACATGTTTTAAATATTTTACTCTTTATTTTAAGTTTATATAAATTTAAAGACTTGTGAGTCAATTAAATTTATAAGAGTTATTTATATTCAAATCAGACACTTAATATCTGAGTGAAAAATTTTTGCGGTTACCACACTCAACACTTCAAAACTATAAAGTCAATTTTGATTGTAATATTGTTAATTCATGTAAAAAGACTGTCGTTTTGGATATTTGTTCAATATAAATGTATATGGCGTATGGTATTAAAGGTAATAAATCAGACTAGTTTCTTCCATTAAATAATTGTTGTTTCTGGAATATAAAACAGAAGCCTAGCCTAAACATCAAATCTATAGTTACATATATAAAAATAAAAATACAAAAATTCGATTTGTGTGAACGTTGTCTTTGAATTATAACTTGTATTTTGCATGTTTCAATTTTTATTTTAGTATTGTAACCGCGTTGTAATCGCGTTGTTTTCGAGTTGTGATCGCGCTGTGTTCGAACAGCCGGTTATCAACGGTTGAAAATTATTCCAAAACTAGACGTTTTTGTGAAGTAAAAAAATTTTGATAAACTAACCTCGTCTCACTAATATAAATTCAATTTTATTCAATTGCATTAACTGTGGAATAAATCGCTGGATCTGGTTTTAAAATTCTGCAAATAAAAAATTTTCTTCTTGGGAAATTTTTTCCCAGAATATTGACCCAGAACAATTCTCTTTCTGAAAATTTCCATCCTTGAATATTATCTCCATATTTTAGTAGTTTATTTCATCTCTTAAAACACCTCCTGAACAGCCAGATGTTTAGGCAAACATTCTCATAAAAAAAATTTGTAAGATTTTTATTTTACAACTAAATAATAAGCTTTACTGAAATATGCTTTGAGACGTCAAAAACCATTGAAAAAACATCGCGAGTTGTTTTCGAGTAATGACAAAGCCAATATTTGATGACATCACACTTATATAAACATTTAATTGAAAATTATAGTTAATATACATAAAAGAAAAGCAATGACGGCAAGTTTGAACAAAATTGACAGGAATTTTTAATGCGGAATATGTATTAAAGAGTAAAGTAAATTTCTACCTAAATCTTCATTCAAACCCATAAGGTATAGATGCTTCAATTGAAATATACCTAATTAATCTTGGAAATTAAATTTAGACTATTGATACTAAGCATAAATATTCTAATCTTACTAAAGAGGAGTGTAGTGTGCTCTGTATCATTCAAAAAATGATAAGATTGTTATAAAAGATGCAGATAAGGGCTATGAGGTGGTTGTAAGGAGAAGGAAGATTACCTTAAAGAATGTAAGTAATTAAGTTAGTAAGTAAGCAAGCAAGCAAGCAAGCAAACAAGACAGCAAGCAAACAAGCCAGCCAGCAAGTAAGCAAGCAAAAAAGCAAGCAAGCGAGCGAGCAAGCAAGCAAGCAGGCAAGCAAGCAAACAGGCAAGACTTGAAAAGATCTTATTTAAAATAAATTCAATGTTTTTAACATCTTTGTGTTGAAAAATAAGGCAAGTGTCATCTACATAGAGAAGTAATTCACAGCTTATTGATTGTGGCGTGTCATTTATATAAAAAAGAAACAAGAGTGGACTAAGAATAGAACCCTACGGAAAACCACATGTAACACGTTTTTCATCAGATATTATTTTGTTTATTTTTACTTTATAATATCTGTTAGAGAGATAAGACTTGAACCAAGTAATCACATTTTGAAAAAACCTCATGTGCTTTATTTTTTGAGTTAATATATAATGATCGATTGTATCAAATGCCTTTTAAAGATCAATTAAAATCATGCCGGTATGCTGGCCTTTGTCAAAGCTGACAGAAATTTTGTTTTCATGATAGGACAGTCATGTATCGCTCGGAAATCCTTTCCTAAATCCAGATCGAAATATATAAATAATATTTTCTTTGCCCATAAAACCCTTCGTTTGCTTTTCAATAACTTTTTCAAAAAACGTTGAAATGCATGATGAATGTGAAATTAGCCTGTGGTTTTTTGGGTCGATTTTGCTATCTTTTTTATATAATTTAATTATTTTTGCTATTTTGCATTCATTTCAAAAACTATTAGTATGAATAGAAAGATATGAAATTGTGTTAGAGGTACTATGATAGAAGCACATTCATTTTTCAAAAACATACAAGTAATGTCATCAAAACCTATTATTATTAACCTATTTATTTTTCGCTAGGTTTTCTATAGTAGTTTTCTCAGTAACATCTTAAAGGTAAATTCAGTAGTAAAGTCAAGTGTAGAACAGTAAGCTAAAATTGTACTACAAAATCTATGCTTTTGGTAAAACCTTTAGTAAGTTAGAAGAAACTTTTCCAAAATATCCTTTAAAAATGTTAAAAGTTTGCTGTTTCTTGAAAACAAAATCATTATTTTTCAAACAAAAATTATCATGACAAGGTGAACTTTTAGATTTAGTACATCCAATATATTTTAAAGGTTTCCAAAGCGATGTTATCTATCACATCTTTAAACTTTATCAAAAACTCAGAGTATGCTGAGCTGATTTTGGTAAAACCTGAATAATCGGGAAAGTTAACCGTTGACAAATTTTGAATAAATATTTCTTTGCTGTAGTTTTGCAAACTTTTAAATGTTAAACTTAGTAGTTCCTGCTTTTTTTCTGTAGATCTTACTTGTACAGTAGATAATTTTTTATGATCAGTGAGATTAATATCAAAAGTTCCACTTTGACTAAATTTATCAGATACACTAAATCAATATGATAGGATCAATATGAGAACTTGTGTTGCTAGTAATTCTTGTTGGACATTTAAATAACTAATTAAGACTAAAATTAGATAAGAAATCTCTGTATTTAGTTAGAAGCGAGTTAGAGGAAAATGGTGTTGTTCTTTGTAAAGGATATAAACATTATGCTCCTTGAGTAGATTTACAATGAAATCAGCATCAGTCCAAATATCAAAAAAGTGGTTATCATTTAGTGGTCTATACACTGTGTCAACAATATAAGGTTTTGTAAGAGGAAATAATACATCCGACAAAATACCCTCTGTTTAATATATAAGTTTTACACCATTAAAACTTAGATCATCTCTAACATAAAAAACAACAACACCTCCATTTTTTATTTCTATCTTTCTATAAAATTTGGAATTCAATTTTTATACCTGAATCATGAATATAGATAGACGTCAATTTTACTTTCAGTTACGCCTATTATTGATGGAAAAAATTGTTTTGCTATAAATCTTAGTTCATCAATTTTTGGTAAAATGCTGTTAATATTTAAGTGTAAAAAATGCAAACCGTTTTGCTTAAAGGGTTGCCACATTTGTAAATGATTATTTAAATTGGTTCCTAATAAGATTTGTTGTAGCAATAACACTGATGGTTTGAGCTGGATTGGAAATAGATTTCAAATGATAAACTGAATTGAAGGTTGTAGACAGAGGCGTAAGATTGCTATTTAACAGTGTTAGAAAGAGTAAATATCCTATATTAAAAAATAAAATAAATGTAAAAACTACGTTTAAAATATAATTGCCTCATAAAAAAGTCCTTAAAATTGTAATTAAAATACTTATAAGTTTGCGTAAAAAAAATGAAATCAGCCTGGCGAACGTCTTTAGAATGGCATTTAAGAAATTGATGTGTTTTGTTTATTATCTTTATTTTGACTTTTTTTTCTAATATTTTATTTTTATTTAAATAACAAAGACAAATAAATGGAGAATAAAAAAATTTGCTTTGTTCTGATGCATTTCAAAAAGGAAGCAATATAAAAAAGTCAGCTGTGCACCAACATGGTTTTTCACCTCAAAAAACTTAAATGAAAAAAAACTTTTTTGACTAAATTCACTAAATTCTGCAGTGTATTTAGATGATATCAAAAAACGCTTATAACAACGTATAATTATTAAAAGATCCAAAGTTTTATCAACGTCTAATTTAGTTAAATGAAATAATTTGATTAAAAACAAAATAGTTAAAAGACGTTCCAAGCTTCTTAGTTTGTGCTGCAGATATTGCTGGTCGATATCAGAAACCAGGAGAAATGTTTGAAACTACTTAAGGTCTTATTTGTTTCAACATGTGAACCCAACTTAGATAAATGTGAACTCTCGTTGAGTGATAATGACGTGTACAAGGAGATTACAGGAGAGAGTGCTGACCCACTGATTAAAATAATTAAGTATCACCTTAATAATAACAATTTGAGAGGAGATATTAGCAGCAAAACTATGGATTACTTTGTGACAAATAGTTTTTGTTAGTACGCTTCTGTTTACTACATAAAAGTCACAAACGTTTGCACGCCTTCGCCCAGTCATTTTTAACACAGGGAATTGCACTAAAAATATCTCCTTATTCATCGACTTTCATCTCAAACCATTAGCTAAAAACGTAAGTTCTTATATATAGGACACTAACGATTTCCTAAGGAAATTGAACGCTCTTCCTTCTCTTCTTTTCTGTTATATGCTATTGGTGTTTTAGGTCTCTATCCTAATAACCAACATGAAGAAGATTTCGAGGCTATTAAAGAGGCTTTAAATAAACGTGAGGACAAATTTGTCTCCATGGAGAGCCTCCATATTCTTGTATTCTCGAAAACAACTATTTCGAACATAATAATCGGTATCTAAGCAATTTAGAGTTATGCGATTTGAAGAGAAAATCCTTGCTTCAGGCGAAATCTTTTTTAGAGTTGCTTAGTAGTCTTTTTATCCTACTATTAAATTTAATTTCGAATAATCAGATGAGAAGATCATTTTCTTGGATGTTGAAGTAAATTGGGATGACCAAAGGTTCATCACAGATTTGTTTGTTAAGCCGACAGATACACATGTCTTGAAGATTCTTCATGCCAGTTTATCATTTTAAAAAGTCAATTCTTTTTAGCCAAATTCTACTATTAGATCTTATTTGCTTTCCTATGGACCAATACTATTTTTATCGTAGATGCAACAACTTGGAAGCATGGTTGTTTGATAGGCGATATAAGTGGTTAATGCTATCGGGGAATATAAAGGGTGTGGTGGAAAGCGTTGTGGGGTCAAACAGACCCTAATGGCATGAAGGACTGGGAATCTATTGTTATAGAGCAAGCAGCAGACTTCAGTACTTTGCTTAGACGAGAGTTGTTCTGGTAATATAGGCTTAATTCTTTTGTTTCTCATGAATTTAATGAATATGATGTGACATTTGATTATAGGTAAATTTGTCTTCTATACCCTAAGCAATTAAGTATGCATTATTTGTCCATCAGGTTTGTATTAAGGTAAGTAATAAATATTTCTTTCAACTGCTTCATCTCGATCGATGATTCCTTTGCAAATAGCTCACAACTTTTTTTGCCTTGCTTTCACATTTGTTCTGCATTGGTTTTCTATTTTTAAAGCATGCATATTATCTCGTTTTATGTATTAGTTTAGTAAGTAATTATCCGGCTCCATACTAAAATTTTCCGTCACACTTAACAACAACTACTCGCCATTGTTAAAACTTAACACTGCGGAAGAAGCTCCCACAAAAAGAACTGTTTCTTCAACAAATATGTCTTTTGGACAACGTTTCTAAATAATCCTGTTTAATGACTCATTTGGATTTTGTGTTTTGCCGTGTAAACACTTTTGGAGTAGATTATATGAACCGAGATCTTTAAATATTGGTGGGACAACATCTAAGACGATAACTTGTAAAGTGATCTTCTGTACATACGTTGATTTAACAGCAAGTTTGTCAGTCTGATATTTATTACACCATGAATTTTTGGTACGCAATCAAAATTTTTCAAAGTATTTTTTACTTTTTCTGTTAACCGACCTGCCCCTCTTAATTTCATTCCATCACTTAAAACTTGCTGGTGTATTTTTTTTTTCATATTGCGCAAACGTGTGCCTACACTTTTTTGTACGTGACCGATACATTCACCTTTTCTAATCTCGGTATTATCACCGTATGATTTCGCATTTACAACAGAACTGTAAGAACTGCTGTCTCCGTATCCAATAAATACTGTGTATCGCAAATTATTTTTAAGTTTAGAGTGCTCAAACATTTTCACTGCACCATCCGATTCCATAGAATGCTGAACCCCTATAACAGTCTTACACACCACATCAAGCATCAAATGGAATGTGCCATAGTCATTACGATGTGGTGATTCCTTTTTTAAGCTCTGAGGTAAAACACGGTTTACAAGTTTTTTTTTACCTGAAAGCCAAAACGCTTGACACTGTTAACTGATACAGCTGCAACTACGCGATCGTTTGACACATGAACCATGAGCAGTCAAACCCCACCAAAATATCAGCACTTCTTTCTACCTCAGGTGTCAGATTTTTGGCTATTTGACTAGCTTTTATAAATATCATGAATAAAATCTATTGTGGAATCATATGAAGAATTTTTCATAGGTGTTGGCTTGTTCATTACTCCACAAAGTTTTCAATAACAGTGAGCCCTTTACCAATTTCGCGAAATGCTTTAACAGCTCGAGTGTTTATAGAAAATCATTTTCGTCCACCGCCTACTTTTCGTTTACAAGATGAAGATGATTGTCGCTTACCATTATTTTCTTTCTGCTCTTCTTGTACTGAAAATCTTTTAATTGTTTTTGAAAAATAAAAATTGTTTTTCCAGAAGTATATATTACTGTCACATTTCACAGCTAAGTTGACGCAATGTAACTTCAAATCTAAATATGTGTAATGTAACACCATCATTACACATATTTAGATATTTCACAATAAAGAAAATTTTATAATGAAGTTAAAATCTTGCTAGTTCTCTAAACATGTGTCAACATTGACAAGTTTAGTTTTCTTGCAGATGCTGAGCGTTGTGGTTCGACATTTTGACATAGTGATGATGCCTCAAATTTGGTAAGTTTGTTTCCAGTAAACTTCTTTCTTTTTTTTTTTTACCAGAACGTGATCTTGATTTGTGAAAGTTTTTAAAAAAATTTGTGAAAAAATCAACTAAAAGCTGATAGAAATCTTTCAAAATGTCTTAGCTAGCTGCCGTTTATTTTTCAAAAATAATCTTTATAAATACTGTATACGGAACCAGCATTACGATAATAAACAAAAAGCTGCAGGGATAACAACATTCCCGAATCTCCGTAAATTTGAGCCCATTTTGTTAAGAATATGAGGAAATAATTTAGGGTAAAATCAAACACGGAAATCAAGTTATATAGAAGTGGTTAACAAAAATGTGATATAGGGACTTCACAATACCTAATTTAAAATGTTAATTTAGGCTATTTATGAAGGTTTTGGAGCAAAACTAGTTATAAATTTAAATTCTATGATGTTTAAATTTGTTAAACAAAAGTATATTTGAAAAAGTTATTTTTTCAAATTTTGTTAGTGTGCTATACCCTTAATTAGAGGTCAGGTTTTTTTAAGTGTATTTGTTTTTATTTTTAAAAGGTTTGTTGCTGTCAATATGTTGCTTAGCTACAATAATATATTGCTATGTAATTTTTAATTAAAATTTTAATTTATTTATTATAAAATTTAAATTTAAATTAATTGAACCAATCATTTTAGTCTTTTTACAAATTTTTATTTTGTATCACTTTTTAAATTTTATTTAGCATTATCAGCCGAGATTTTGGTGAACTCTATACAGTACAGAATGTCATACACGAGGAAGAGATATGCAATTTATCGAAAGATTTCAATAAAAAAAGTTTTGTTTTTGCTACCTTCTTTATATACAAATTAATTACAATTTTTTTACATGCGTCACTGAAGTAAGTGGTTATACTATATTTTTCCTATATAT
>JAUZNK010004164.1:0-26699 GCA_035046665.1 Euphysa ruthae | reverse complement strand
TATAAATATTTATTATTGGTTTAAATATCTAGCTTATAAATTGTCAACGATAAAAAGATGTTCTTTCTGTTTTAATACGATTTAGTGCTAAATCTAGTGCTGACTAAAAATCATTGTATATATGATATTTTTTTATAAGCTAAATAGATTAGATATTAACTGTCACCACATTTTTTACAAACTGAATTGCAAACAGAATTTTTGAAAATTTTGACCGTACATTTTATGCGCATATAAATATGCCCATTCATGTATAAAACTCACCAAAGTATAACTTCGTTTTTATATAGGCATGTGCTTAATGTGAACTGTATGTAGACTTATCTATCTATGGTTTAATGTATGTGCTATATAACTAAATCTCATGTATTTACTGATGGGAATTATAGAAATTTTAGTGTTCGAGGCTTCTCTTATAGCTATTCTTCTGTGAAAAGTGTTAAAGAAGAATTAGAATTTCGAAATAAACACCTGCTACGAGTAATTGAGACTGAGAGGATATCAAAATGGCAATTGCAAGAGTTTTCTGAAGAACAGAGAAAGCAGCTACAATTATTAAGACGAGAGGTAGTGTCAAAAATATTTAATCTTTTTACAACACTGCTCAAATGTTTATTTTGAATTCATGAATGTTGACAAAGAATCCTTCATCAATTTGTCTAGAACTTTGAAATGTGTATTTACACACCATCATACTTCTAGCTCCTAACATATGATGGTTTACTTTTATTATTCCTATGACAATATTTTCATTTTGGTTATTTTTTGTGTACAGTTCTAAAACATGCGTCAATTGTAATATGTGAAAGTAAAACCTGTACTTTTACCTGTGGAACATGTGCTTAAGGTTGGGTTTTAAATATTTTGTATACACTCAGTTTTTGTATGTTTTTTTTTTTGAATTCCAGATCTATATATAACTGTTTATTTTCCATATATTTTGTATTTCTATTATAATAATAAGTAGTGCATGTTGGTTTGTCTGCTCTACAGTAAATGCTTATAAGGTTTAAATTAGGTAAGCTGCAGTCTAGGCAATCTGTCTGTTTGTGATCGATGAATAAAGGTTTATGATTATTGATCTATGGTGACTTGTTAACTGATAAAGTTTTTTTGTAACTATTATGGACCCAGGTTATGACTGTGAAAATTTTACTATTTTGAATAAAAATTGTAAAAAAAGCTAAATAGTTGATTAAAAGTCTGCCATTTTAGATTTTCTTCCATGGATTCAGGGTGGTGGATGAAATCAAAGGATGAGCCAAAAACTTGAGTCCATTCACATATCCTGCGCCATTTGGAGAATTTTTCATATCTAATTTTAGAGAAAATTTCTTTATTTGCAGATGGGGTAAAAAGGGTCTATTGTTCTAATGTATGCATTTTGTCTGTTACAAGGGCTAATGCTAGTTTTTAAGGCTCCTTCCTGTAATAAAATAACAGTAGTGATGGCATCAAATATAGCCTCTACTGTAGGGAAACAGCAAAATTCTTGTCTTTGTTTTAAAGCTGATCTTAGAACAAAGTTGGAATAGGTATTATGTTAACATTATCATTTTCATTTCAGGCAAAATGAATAAAATACCAGGTTTTATCTGAAGAAAGGTATAGTAAAGATATGGAAATGGTTAAGAATGGTGAAGGGGCAATCTAAAGTGCAGCAAAGACCTGCAATGTGCCAAAGGAAAACATAGGGAGCTCATACAAGATGATAATTGCATAGATAAAAGGCAAGGGTGACACACAGTTCTCTTGTCTGAGGAGGAAGAAACTCTTGTTGGTGCCTTGTAGTATCTTGCTTCATGTGGATTCTGCAGGACAGTGATATTAAAGAGATTCTTAAGATTTGATGATATTTTGGGAGATTATTGAAACATTTTGTGTAAATTTGGACAGAAAAAACCCTTTCAAGGATCGTGTACCTGGAAAAGAATAGAAAATTTCTTTTAAAAAGCGCCATGTCTCAAAAATTTCCCAACACATACCTGGACTGCTCACTAAAGCCCGGTCAGATGCACTAACTGAAAAATATTTGATATTTTCTGTGACATGCTAAGAAATTTGATTGATGATGGCAAGATTGTTCCCAAAAGTATCTATAACTTAGATAGACCTGGACTAAACACAAATCTAATCGGGAAAGAAAGTTTTTGTTGATCCTAAAAGCAAAGATGCTTATTTGATTAATTCATATGGTGGAAAAGTACTTAGTGTTGTTTTGTTCAATACTTACCACCCTTTGTAGTGTATAAAAGGAAGACTTGTACAGCATTTTCACAGAGTCAGGTCCAGCTGGTTGTCAATTCGCCGTTTCTCTAAATGGATGGATGCATGACAATGTAATGAAAATTGGTTTATGGAACATTTCATACTTTTTGTTGCTGATGATCAGAAACCTGTTATTGTGATTTATTATGATCATGGAAGTCACTTGACCTTTAAAACTATAGAAGCGTTAATGGAAAATGATTTTATCTTTGTGTGTTTCCCTCAAGCTTCTCTCATACACTACAATGGCTTGACGTTGTGGTATTTAAGCCCTTGAAAGCTGAATAGAAGAAAATTTTGAAAAGATTTGCTAGAGTATCGCATTTGTCAAATGTAGATGAAAACTCATTTCCTGGCTTGATTAAACAGTGGAAAGGATTGAGTCCTCCTACATTGGAGAAAGACATAATTGGCTCATGTTATGGGGTAACTTTCCAAAACAAGCGAAGGGGCCAATTATGCACATTGATTTCTCTTGAATGAAAATGGTACTGTGGAAATCTGGAAGTGGAACTGATCTGGAGTACTATCCTATCAGCAGTCCGTCTTTTGAAGCATATAAGTTGAAAGATATAATCACAGGCCCATTAGATTTGACACCAACAAAAAATGCTACGAGGTAGAACTGTGTCCTAGCCTTTTGAAACTGTATACAATGGTCACAACACTTGCCAGACAACAATTCATTTAAATTTGATCATTTTAATTACATGTTTTGTATTAGTCCTTTAATGTTAGTATATTGATATTCTTTTACTATTTTGTTACAAGTTTCCTTAATCCCGCAATTTATGGGACATATGTTAGTCCGTTATCAATAACGCTAAATCTAATATGAAAAATTAATTAAAAATGTAGAAGTGGATAGGACTGTTTCTCTTTTCTTTAATATGTAATGAATACAAATATTTGATGTGTTTTTCTGGTAGAAATCTTAAAATGAAAAATGCTCCAGAATTCTTACCATAAATTGTGTCCATCATTTAAAACCAGGTTTTATTTTATTGCTATTTTACTATGGCTTTAACCATTTTTCCTCAGTTTTTGTGCATAATTTTATCGCAGACCTAAAATGGGTCCGATGAAGTCTATAAAAAATATATAAAAGAAGCTTTCCCAAGACACTTAGGGTACATGGGCAATATTATTTTCAATGCATCTTTTCACCCATTTACTTTTAAATTTACAAGAATAAACCAAGATTGTATTTATTTAAGTTTTCCATATTAAGTCCAACTCAAAGTCGAAATTTGCTAAAAATAGACCCATTTTACCCGTATGCACTTTCCTATATGGTAATATACCAATATAACTAGATATTATCAGAATCTCCTTTTTTAAATCAATAATATATTTTGTTGTTCCACTCCCCATGGTAGTCTAAAATATTTGATGAATATATAAGATTTTGGCTGTAATTGTTTTGGTGGAAGTAATGTTAATAACAAAATATTCTCCTTGAAACAAAGTATTTATATATAAAGTCTGAGGTTCGTAAAGGCTATATTTAATGGCTTCTTGCTCCATAAAGAGTTAATATTTCATCTTTGAAATTTTAAAGCTCTATGGAAAGACTAACGATAAATAAAATAAGGACAAAAAAGATTTTTTAATGTGGGTACACAAATTTCTAAGTCAGAATACTTATGGCGTGATTTGCGTTTAAGTTCTATTTCATTTTTCCATTCAATATAATTTCAGATGGCACTATTGACCTCAAAGAAAGCTGACGGAGATCTTCAAAAGAAAGAAGATCCCCCATCTGAAGATATTATAAAAATCAAAAAGGTATATATAGCAGTTATTATTCAAGGATTAATTAGAACTTTTCATGCTATAAATAGTACCATAAAGATATATTAATTTTGTGATGATCCAAGTGAGGGGGATTTAGCCAGTAGATGTTTCCGAAAAATGTATATGATAAAATTTTATCAAAAGGCTTGAAATTTGGTTTCAGAAATTCTGGAGAGCAATGCGATCCTCATAGTTACCGTCAAATTAACCTTCTTTCAGTTATAAGTAAAGTCTTTGTATCATTGATTAACTCATGTGTTGCTCGTCACTTAAAGCTGCTCAATCAATTTTCTGATCATCAGTATGGTTTTCGTTTTGATTGGTCAATTCTGACTGTCATCTGTGAATGTGTCTATCAATATCTAGATGCTTGCGATAAATCCAGGGCAATTGCACTTGATACCTCTAATTTGCACTTGATACCTCTAAAGCATTTTTAAAGTTGTGTCATGCTGGACTTATTTATAAGATGAAGTCACATGGTATTCTTAATTCATTAAGTTTTTTTGGGCAGGCAGAGAAATCAATTTTCATTAATGATATTCCTGATGGTATTATTTGTAAGCTTTGTAAGCTTGCTATATATGTAGATAATACTACTTTTTACTCATCCATAGAGAAGACAAACAATGCTTTTGGTAAGGTTGAAATGGAAGCTGATTTGGAACATGATCTTCACACTGTTGTTGAATTGGGTGAGAAATGACTGTTTTCAATGAAATTTCCTTCTATTTGTGCTTGAACTCAGTGTCATGTCATGAACTCAGTGAATCTATGCAGATTCAATTGTTAGGTCTAACTGTCACACATACATTTTTTTGGAATTCTCCCATTGAATCCATTGCAAAATAGGCAGTCATGAAGGTTGGATCTCTTTTCCAGGTGCAGCAATTTCTTCCAGCCAAGATTATACTTTACAACTATAAGGCAACCACTTCACTAGTATAATGTATCTGAGAAAAATTTTGTAGTCGATGGAAAAATTCTGAGAAAAGGGTAAATATTTGGGTGTATTTAAGGAATAAAATTTTTCTTTTAAACGTCGTTTGAAAATGCTGTGTTAAAGCAAATTAAACACTTTTACAAAAATTGTTTTAGTGATGATATGTTTTTCACTACTTAGTTTGCAATTCTTTACTTACATATAAAATAAAAAAAAATTTCTTAAGAATCAAATTACAAATCTTTTTTTTTTGAAAGAATTTGTAATACAAAAGAATTTAGATTTTTCATTATTCAGTCTTCAGAACCTCATTAAAACTTTTTGCCATCAGGTAGAAGTGCAGATTTGCTTAGTAGGTCACTCTCAGCTAAAAAATATGTTTTTCTTTATCTTGTGAAACAGTATTTTAATATTATATGAATTTTGTGTATATCTTTCTTTAAAATAATATCATTTTTATCCTTAATTTCATTGCCTGAAATTTGTAATTTTACTGTATTTTCATTTAGAGATATATATATATTTTTTTTATTTTGATTTGGATAACTAACATTTTGCAGGATCACCAAAATCTTTTTCAGATTAATTTGGCTAAAGTCCAAATTTATCAAAGATTTGATTGGCTTAAGTCCAAATTTATCGGAGAGTTTATAAATTGTGGATTAATTAATTTTCTTTTTATGATTCTTTTCAGCAATTATTTAGCGTTTAACAAGCAATAAAATATGTGATTTCAAAACTAAATATTAAGGTTTCTTATAAATATTTATCATATTTATCAGTAGTATGTGATATTCTAAATATTTAAAACAAAATCCTATTATTCAAATTTTAATCAAGCTCCGAAATAACGGTCGGTCATCAGTTAAAACCGACCAGTAAATCATTTAGCCAGCCTAAATTTAAAAACCTATCAAATTTTTTGTTTTACTTCTTGATGAAACTGCTGCTAATTTTTTTTTTTCATTTCAGATAGAAACATTGAAAAAATCTCATAAATCCCACTCCTCCCTAGATATTTTACACTAAATTCTGTTGCGAGGTTTTTATAAAAAATATCTCGATGTTATCAAAATAAAAACAAATCATTTGAATAAAGATCCAATTTACTGGGATTCAGAGTAATAAGTTTTTTTATTTTAGTGGTCACACTTTGGCTTTTTTTATATTTATTTCCACGTCAAGAAATAGATTTTATCTATCTGT
The DNA here is from genome assembly GCA_035046665.1 of Euphysa ruthae. Taxonomy (NCBI): domain Eukaryota; kingdom Metazoa; phylum Cnidaria; class Hydrozoa; order Anthoathecata; family Corymorphidae; genus Euphysa; species Euphysa ruthae. Next base: position 20,485 of record JAUZNK010004164.1, on the reverse strand, counting down.
TTTATAGTGCACGTTTTGTGATTAAAATTGTATTCCTTTTTAGTGTAAATATATTTCGTCATCTGTGAGTTGTTTGTAGCTGTAAATTTTCTTTAATTTTTGTTTTTGTTTTTAAATAGATTGGAAGACACTATTTTCATGCACAAACTTAGACGTAACTTAGACATAAACATACTTGTTTTATTAATGTAGTAAACAATGTTTTGACCCCTTCAGAATGCTTCCAATGGTGTTATATCAAAAACATTTTGAAAAATAACCGGTCACTAAAGTAATCCTTATTATGATCCCTTTTTTTACTAATTTTGCTTTTCGTAATTATGAGCTTAAAGATCACAACATAACCCAACAAAACGTCACACTGAAAAGCCCTCGCTTTTGAAAATATTATCAGAACTAGATCCTCAATAATTCAAATTTTGTTTAAAAAGTTTATTTTTAAATTTTTTCAAGAAATTAGATTTTGATTTGATTTGGATGTTTGTGGAAATTATTGTACAAATGTATAGAAATTTTCATGATCTTTTTTTTTTTCTTAAATTTAATGTAATTCATGAGTTCTTATTTTTTCAGATTCAAAGTTTTGTTCGTGGAGTGTTAAGCCGACGAAGATGGCACACAATTGTTCAAGAATACATTCGTTCTCCACATGCCGAAAGTATGAGGAAGAGAAACACTATTGTATTTCGTCTGGTCCACTCTGAATCTGAATATGTAGATTGTTTGTGTATATTGGTATCAAAATTTTTCAGACCATTTAAGATGGCTGCAAGCTCACAAAATAAACCTATATCCCACGAAGAAGTCAGCTCAATATTTTTAAACTGGTAAATCTTTTATAAGATTAATAGCTTCTAGAGGATAATCTAGACTTATATCTAGTATTTGTAGTGCAATATTGGAGGGAGACTGTTGTAGTGTGTGTATGCGTGTATGTGACTTAGATAATATATTCTACGGTGATAAATGATTTTACTTCTATTTGTATTCATATATATACAAATATTAATAAATAATGTCATATAACAGCTGATTTTGTGTTATGAAGATAATGCTAACAAAATGAAAATGCAACAATATCACAATAAAAAAAAATCTTAAAAATTGGGTGGTAAAATTAAGTAGGCATGAAATGTATCACTTCAATTTTTAAAACTTTTTTTTGAAACAAAAGATAATAAATCAGCCAAAAGGATGGGAATTTTGAAATGCTTTCTATGCTCAAATATTTTTCCCAATTCATTTTTCATATATTGTTCATTATATCTTGTACAGTTTCTAGTATCACAACCGACAAGTACATCAGTTTAAATTTCATAAAAAATACTTTTGATCTTTAATAAAAATGCGTCTGCTTTAATGCCGTTCAAGATTTCTTTTGCAGATTTTCCTTAAATGGCAACGTATCTTAATATGAAATTAACACTCTATTTTATCACCTTCGCTTCCTCAAATTCTCTGACAAACTTTCTTTAACTGCTTCTTTGTCTATTGTCTATAATTTCCTACAAAAAAACCCTTCCTCGTTTTTTTTTCTAATATATTTACTGTGTATAAAAATCTAATGTCATCGAACTAGAATTAGGGTGACTCGTTACTCCTCCCTACATGACATACAAATGCGGTAAGTATTCGGTATCAATGTGATTGGAATGCCCTTCTTGCTTCTATAAAAAATCATCTCAAACTTAAGAATAGAAACCCTGTTGGTCCTATTCCCACTATCTCTTTAATTACAAAAATACAGTACAAACATTATCTTTTCTCTCTGAGCATAATCAAATCTTGTAATTTTTTCTCTTTTTATCTCTTTGTTGTCCCTTCCCTACTGTCACTTGCCTCGTACTAACTGCTACCACATTCACAACAGTCCCTGTTACTGTAAGTGTTTAACACTATATTTATACTGGTGTTATACCTTTGTCTAGTTCAATTATTTGTGTGACTCTATCCAATGGCTTGTCATTGCAGTACACCCTAATTATCAATATTTATTTTTATGAAATAATTTCCCTAAATATGTAAAAATGTATACATTCATTGTGATGACTATCCTTCATGCTGGTAAATAAATTAAATAAATAATGAATATTATCAATAATGCAAAGAAGATTCTTGTTTCTTTTCAAAACTTTAATTTTCTGATGTCATTCTATGTTTTAAAACAAATTGTTAGCTTATTAGCGTCCTTTAAGAAGTTTCTTAAGTTCACAAAAAGATTCTCTTTTATCAATTTCTTTATTTTGTTAAACCTGTGTTAAATAATGGTATTAATGGTTTCCATAAGGGACATGGTTCTATGCAAGCAATATTTGTTTTACTTAAAACTTTCTCATATTCTCAAGTGCATAATTTTTCCATAGCTTTATTTTTTTTATTTTTTTCTCTACGAAATTTACCTTTAAAACAGCTCTTAGTATTAAACAAGAGTCACGGAATATATTCAAATCATCTAAGTTTTATTTTAATTGGAGTTTTAAAATTCATAAATAAGTTATGATACTTATTCATTATAAAAATATTTCCCAGCAATGTTTACAGAAGGAATTCTTTGTCTCATAGCACACTAACAACACACAATCACTTCCAAATTCTTTTTTAACCTCATAGTTTTGGTTATAAACAACCTGTTCACCAATTCAAAAGGATGTTAAAACACTTTCATCGTTTTTTTTCTTTAATTTTATTTTTCGTCTTACTCCTTTTTATTGATACATTTTGCCATTAAATTTTCCGTTTGCTACCGTTTTTTGTCATGAATTATGTTTCTGCTTTTCCATTTTTCTATATGTAATCTGGGTCTTCTGTTAAAATTTTGATTTTTCAAAATTTTCCAGTTTTGAAATTCAATTGAGACAATTTGTGGTCTTCCTTCAAACACGATGACATCAGGATTAGGGTTTTGAGAAAATTTAATTTTTTTGGCATTTTATGGCTAATCATCTTACTTTTTAATTTCTTTATAAAATTTTGTTGTTTTTCTTTTTCTTTTTTCGAATTCTCGATATCCTTCGTTTTGTTAAGATCTTCAGGTTCAATACATATTAAATATTTTTACTCTGGTATTTTTTTCACGATTCTCTCTATTCTGGATAATTTTTTCTTTGTTAGTCACTACATACGCCACGATAATAACATTTGCACTGATGTCTTTACCACTATTTCACTGATGTCTTTACTGCTATTTCACTGATGTTTTTATCGCTATTTCACTTATGTCTTTACAGTTATTTCACTGATGTCTTTATCACTATTTTTTTTAATGTCTTTACTGCTATTTCACTGATGTCTTCGCAATTATTTCACTGATGTCTCTACCACTATTTCACTGATGTTTTTACAGTTATTTCACTGATGTCTTTACCACTATTTGCTGATGTTTTTACAGTTATTTCACTGATGTTTTTACAGTTATTTCACTGATGTCTTTACCACTATTTCACTGATGTTTTCATGATTTTCAGATTCTACCTGTTTTGTTTATTTCTACTTCTCGTACATTAAGCTTCCTGTTTTAGTTTTAGGTGCATTCACTGCTTCTGCAATTCAAAATGACTTTTTTTAAATCCAGGTGAATGCTAGGAGCACGTGAGCCTTTAAGTATTATAACTACATACCAAAGCAATACTGTCTTTAATCAGTCAGTAACATAGATCTTTGAATTCACATGTTGAAGCTAACTTTTTAAGGTGTGCAAAATTTGAATCAATGCCTTTCGATGTTTTGTTCATATATACTCAATGATTTTAGGGTTTTGTCAGTTGTTTTTACTGGACATACTAAGTATCTAAATAGATTTTGGTATATCAGTATCATAATTGATTTATTGAATCCAATGGCTGTCATCATCACTATTCTGGGCTTTTATCAGGAATATTATTTTGTCATTATATTAACATTTATTAGCTTTGATTATATAAACATTGATTATCTTTGGATGAAAAGCACAGATTTATTAATTTCATCTCATGTCATTATTTATAATTATTTTTAAGGAGGAAAGTTCAGTCACTGCAACATATTTAAATTTAAAAAGGCAGAAAATAAATATTTTAACATATTTGTTTTAGTGAAACGCTTATGTTTTTACATCAGATATTCTTAAACGGTTTATGCACTCGGATGGAGAGTTGGCCAAAGCTTGTACTTGGTATATTTTATATTTTCAATTTAATGCTTTTTTATCATAAATTGAATAAATTGGACTAATTATCAGTAAAAAATAAACTTGCTAAGTTGTCTTATATAGATACGTTACAGAATATTTCAGACTGATTAGTCTTTCAAATGTTTTTCTCATTAGCAACTGTAGGTGTAAAGAATTTATGGACCTCTTGAGCCAATTAAATTATTTAAATGATTCCCAAATTTAACTCCCTTACTCTTTTTTAGTAAACAATTTACTTTGCAATACTGGTATTGTGCTAATTAGGTTTTTGTTTATTTTGTGAAAATATAATGATTTTTTTAAATTATGAATAATGAAAATATTAATATTTTTTTTTGAGTTTTTTTGATGATCCTAGTTTTTAGTATTCTTCCTAGGTGATTTGTTTGATATGTTGCTTCCAATGCTAAGTATATACCAGGAATATGTAAGGAATCATCATTACAGCATGCAGGTTAGAGATTTGTTCAAAGATTTATATTATATTAAGATATATTATTATTTGAATTTATTAGAATTTAATGCTTATTACTTGGTTTGTTCTTTGCAACATTCAGCACAAGAAAGTTCTTGATTTGGTTTATCGATTTCAATTCAATTATTCTGATGAGCACCTGTTGTTAATGTAAATTATACACTTTTAGCTTTCCTAATAAAAAAAATTTGGTTATTATTATTAATATTTGCTTGCAGTCTGCTCCGTAGTGTTGGACTTTAAACCTCTATTTATTTTAGAGACTATACAAAAAATTATAAATAAAAAAGAAAAAAAAAATTGCTTTACACTGTCCAGAAATTTCCTTGAATTTTGATAAAAAAACTTCAAAATGTGCCAAAAAATTATTTAAATTTCAGTGTCATATAAATATAAATATTTATAAATAAATATTAAAATATATTTGTTTTTATAAAAATTAGTAGAACTTGAAGAAAAATAAGTGCTTGTTTTAGTCACAAAGTTGTTTTGGAGTTTTTTATAAATTTCTAAAAATAATGTGGAATGTCTTGAAAATTTACTTGCATTGGTCTTGGAAAGATGGCAAAAATTTCCTGGAATTTGGTTTGAATTTTTGGTCAACGCAAAAAATTAAATTAATGTTTCATTCAGTTTTATTCAACGCGACTGTTATGCGTTAGAATTGTTTTTCTTTAGACAAAACTTCAAATTTAAAAAGTGCATCTAAGATATAAATATATTTTCAAACTGACTTGAGTAAATACATTTTAAATGAAAACAAAACTAATTAAACTTTATTTTTCTCTGAAAATATATGTTTATATTGCTTTTGTATGATGTCATCCAAAATATTAAGGTAATAGTCTACAATTTATCTATATTTTGATTTTAGCTTAATGGTGAATGTACTTTATAAAAATATTAAGGTAAAATGTCATTGTCAAAACTTAAAAAGATTAAGAGAATATAAGAAGAATAATAGCCAATAGAGTGTGATATTTGCTTAAACTGCCTACTTACCTCTACCCTTGTAACATCTTCTTCTTTGAAATTGCTATGCTACTATTTCAACCTTTAGAACCAGTCGCTCAGTCTCAAACTGTTTATTTTTTTAACTTAAATAATGATGGACAAAGTGTTTTTGTTTTAGACATTAAGTAATTGCAAACAGAATGCAGCTTTCCGCAATTTTCTAAAAAGTTTGGAAGAAAAACCTGAGATGAATGGTCAAACACTTGATAACTTTTTAACTTACCCTATGCACCAGGTAAGGTTTTGTTGCCTTCATATCACAACACTCAAGTTGTTTTATTCAGTTACTAATCTCTTAAAACATGATCATCAAAATATTTATTATTATCTTTCAGTGAAACATATAATTTGCAAGACTAAATGTGTTAGACATATATCACAACTAAAGTTATATGCTGCATTTCGACTTAAAGCTCTTATCAACTAAATTTTTTTAAGAAATGATCTATATTCAAGCCTCTAGAATTTATAGTTTTTCATACTTTATGTATTTTTGTTTCAACTCTTAAACCTAAAATTTGTAAAAAATCTTGATCTATGGGTTTATATCATTTTTTCAAGACATGATACAATTTAACTATTGAAGGGATTCACTCTTTAGTTAAAAAATCTATGAATAGATATCTGATGCTTATTCACCACTTTATGCTCAACCTTATGATCTTCCTTTCCTGTTATCTATGGCATTCACCACTAAAAATGACCTTAACATGAAGTATTTTCAAACAGTTAGAACTTCAGTTTGCCCGGAGCTTGCTAATTTGCCTCAAAAATACAAATGTGCAATTTTATACATCTAAGTATTTTACACTTACGTTAGATATTCACCAAATAATTAACTCTGCCCTTTAAGCATGCTTAGTCAAAACTTAATCAGTTCTGGGAATTCACTGATGTTTTCACTTTGACTTTTGACTTTGGTGCAAAGATACAAAAATAAAACGGTTTAATATGGTAAATTATTCTTGATATATAATATTACCTTACGTTTACCTTGTCTTTTACTTTGCTAGTTAATATACCTTAATTAATCGTGCTCAATTTCAGGAATGGTAAGTTTTTTTTTCAAAGTTTTTCAAAATTATAGATGCTATTCTATTTTGCAGCAAGTCTGGCTGATATTTTGGTATTTAAAATTAATCCACCACCTTGTACATGAATACCTGCCATTTCATATCATGTCAATTATTGATGATTCCTTCATGCATGGAAATCTCTTACTTTATATGAGTTTGATTTTTTGAGGATTAACTTTTTTGTGTTTTTGGCAATAGAGTTTAGAAGAAACATTGAGAAAAAAAATTAAACGTTAAAACGAATGTGTTTTTTTATTAGATAGAACAATAATAATAATAATGTAATTTTTAGTTTTTTGTTTTAAAAATTAAGTTATAATAGAATTTATACCAGCTGCTGTTTATTTAATGAAATAACTTCAGGTATTAAAATAGTATGTCATTCTATTGATCTCCCCCCTATGATAAGTGTTTTGACTTTTTGTCATCAAGACATTCCATTATTTCAAGAGCAATATTTTCACATCCTTATCCACATCAGTAACCAATACAAGCTACCCCATACTGCTGATCATTTTTTCCAATGTTATTTAGGAACTAAATAACATTGGACTGGTCAGTTATTTAAATAATTGACCATTCACTTTTTTTTAAATTAAATTTAGCTAGAAAACTCTAGAAATATCTGAATAATTTATATTGTAACTCATTAACAGTTTGAAACGGATATTTCCGTTTCATCCGATCAATAGGGTTGCTGATGCTTTTGATAATGTATATCAACAGCAAATTTTTACAGGTACACCAGATGTAAATCCTGAATTATCTAAAGACGGCACACCGCTGGAAATCTTTGAAATATGTTTTACAGACCAGATTCTGAATTATATTGTAGAACAAACAAACCTGTTTGTTCTACCCCAACAACCTGTTTATTAACCCCAAAAAAGAAGCTGGAGGTGTCATGTTTGTTCAATCAATAAAATAAGATCTGATTCAAAGTATTATTGCAAATACTTTGATGTTTGATCAAGTGTTTACCCTTGTTTTATCTATTATCACACCACGAGAGACTTGGCAAAAGTGTTTCATTAACCTGTTTTATTGTTTTTATATACTTTAGCCTATTTGATGTAGCAATATATATGTAAAGATTTATATAAATATAGTTGTTCCATTTACTTATCGAAATATTTACTTTATTTAAAAAAAAATAAATAAAAACCTCCTACCAAATTACAGACCAATATGAAAAATTAGTTTGACTCTTAAGGGATTAAGGGATACGTTAATTTAAGAAAGCTATATTACAATGGGCTGACTGGAAGACTTAATAATCTAATCATATTATTTTTGCAGATTCCTACATATATTGCTACACTTCAGAAATTACTAGCGTTCACACCATCCGATCATGTTGAAAGAAAATCCTTAGTGCATGCAGAGAGTGTGCTAGAGGAACTTTCTGCAGTAAGCTCATTATTTTTAATGATTTCACTTCTCAAAGCAGCCCCTGAAGTAATTTTTTTTGTTAGAAATAGTTGAGTAAACCAACAGTTACATATAGACATAACTAAAAATAGTATTAAGCATGTGTTATTCCTTAATGACTCTGTAAGGTAGGTTATTTCTTATCCATTTATTCTCTATTTTGTCACAAATAAGCTCATAATCATGTTTTTTTTTTTTTTTTTCTTTTTTTTTTTTCAACTTTTTTTCATAGATTTTTATGAATAAAAAATGAAGCTTCATTGTTCTGTGACCAAATTTCTTAATTTTCCATTTGAATATAGGAATTGTGAATTAATGCAATAAAATAAGTTATATTTCGTACTGTAAAAAGTGGTGGAGTAATGTAGTAAACCAGATAAATGTTATCTTCAATTGATTTTAGTTTTTAGTTCAGATTATTGCCTCTTCTTTCAGATCATGCATGATGAAGTGAGTGAGACAGAGAATATTCGTCAGAATCTTGCAATAGAACGCCAGATGCACGATGGGTGTGATCTGCTGTTAGATTCAACTGAGGTACTTATCAAGAAAGGTATAATAATTTCCTCTATTTTCTGAATTTTTTTTTTTTCCATCAAGATATCTTCACAGAACTTTTTGAGGTGTTTATTTACCATTTAATCACTAGTTTTTTGGCATACAATTTCAAAAGCTTAACTCTACTGTTTCATAAATGTTTATTTATTCAACATTTTATATGAAAGTGTTCTGTATATGAAAGTGTTCTATGCGTATTTTGTTAAACATCAAGTTGCATTTTTTTTTCGATGAGAGTACACAAAAGAGCTAAATAGCTCGAACACAGTTTTCAAGATATCTAAATGCACTCAACCGTGAAAAGTCCAAAACTATGATAATAATATATATACCGCACACTATGATATAACCTAAGCATTTGTGTAACTGAGAGAACAAGCTTTTTCCTTAGAACATAAACATTTATTTTTATTCGTTTACACATATTCTTAGGAGAATATAGATTCATTTCATTCATTAAAATCTCTTCATTTTTTATTTTAAATATCAGCTCTGGACACTTTAGGTAATTTACTTTTATATTGGTTCATGTTATTTCTATGTGTTGAGTTAATTTGTATGCATATCAAAAGTTTAAAAGTTGTTGTTTTTTGAAGAGTAGTTAAAGCATGTAAATATGAATAATATTATAATTTTAGGAATTCTTATTCAAGTAACAAATGAAGTAAATGCAAACAAAATGTCACGGAGAAAATCAAATGAAAGAAAAGAATATATCATGCATTGCTTTCTATTTACCAGAATACTTCTTGTTGCAGCTCGGACTTCTAGTGGAAAACTTTCTCTGGGAAAGGTAACATTTGGCATGTTTTAGACCCTAGGTTAATTTTTAAGTGCATTCATCTTCAAAGTTAAAGTGAAATATTCCTTTTGTTTAAAAATAGTTAAACAGTTGTTTATATTTATTTAAATCATTTGTATTGAACATATATACTTTTTATGTAATTTTACTTCAAATCTAGTTATGTAGGGATAATCAGTGTTAAGGATATCGAAAGAAAAATTAAAACACATTTGTAAGAAATAGCAAAAAACTGTCAGGTTTGTGGTGGGTGAGTAATAGAAAAATCTTGTACTATGTGCTGAAATAAATTGCATTAAAAAACTTTACCTTATAGAATGGAAAAATCAACCTTACAAATGTAAAACTTATTGAAGATATTGTGGACGAAGGTAAGCACATATGTTGTATTGTGAGTTAATTTTTCTCAGAATAAAATGGTTTACTGAAATAGCAAAGAACGGCAATAAGCAAAATATATGTAAAAAGATTAAATCTTAACTTTTTTTTATTTCAGTATTTTTCACCATAATAATACGCTGTAGAATATATACTTGACTGTCCAGTTTCTCTCACATGATTGTATTATTTTTTTATACTGAGTTTTATTTTAACAAATGAACTATTTTCAGAAAGTTTACAGCAAAAGTTTTTTTTTTTTTTTTTTTCAAAATCAGCTCTTCTGAGATTTATAGAGTCATGACCTAAGTAGAAAAATTTATAAAAGAAAGATTTTTTCTAACAGTCTCAAGCTAGATGTTCTGCACATACCACAGGCTAGTTTCAAGTCTCAAAATAATTTGAAAATGTAAAAAATACATTTTTTTATACCCAAACCCCAAATAGCAAACAAATTCAAGACTTGTGAAAAAGTTTTTTTTTTTTTGTAATTTTTTTTATTGAACACATCAATTTTTTAATAAATAGCTGATTAAATATAATAATAAATACCTGCCAATTTAATTTCAGTAGGAAATGATTGATTGATTAATTAATCAATTAATTAATTCTTATTTAAATAAGTCACTTGCTGCAAGGTTAGAAGCTACCAATAAACAGGGAGCTAAAGAAGAATTTAAACGCTAAACTATCCACACCGAAATGTTGCCCATAAAATGAGTGGGCGATACCCAGATTTGAACCCAAGACCTTGCGGTTGGGAGTCAGATGTGTTAACAATTGTGCTATCTGTGTACGAATAAAAACTTTAAGATAAAATAAAAATGGGATTCGTTTGTTAAAGGAATAATTTTTTCAAGTGAAAAAGAGTTTTATATACATCAGCATTTGTGACATATTTAAAATAAAATAGGTTAGTTTTTATAAAAAATTTTATTAATGGCAAAAATACCAGGAAAGAGTTTATATTTATTAATAGACTGTAATGTAGGAGTATCAAAATTATAACAATTACTCCAAAAATACTCCAATGAAAAATATGAAAGTTATCATTATCTCTTCCATTATTATCAGAGAAAAAAAATAACAAGCTGATAATAACAAAACCTAAAAATATATGATATGTATATATATATATAATAAATCTTGTAAAAATAACTGCTTTGTTATATAATGAAACAATAGGCCATTCTCCTGTTTTCAGGCTTAGGTGTTGGGAGTGGGTGTGGCCACTGTCCTGTTCTTAACCTTGGGTGTTGGGTGTGGGTTTGTGGGCTCCATTTTACGTTATCTATCTTATTAATTTTCATGCTTTACCAAAGACATGATTTATAATTTATAATATTTTAGTGTACCTTTTAGTGATTTTTCTGTTTTGCACTAGAATTTAATTTGGTGGAATTATCGTATGTAAACAAATGCAAAAGCACAGCATTCAAACTTTTGATTAAAGGTGAAAATGAAACAGCTAAGATTCTTCTGCTTGCTAATTCAATGGAAGATAAGGCCGCGTGGACAAGCGATATTAGTCAAGTAATTATTTGTTATTGCTTTAGGTGTTCTCATAAACATTTTCTTATGTAAGGTAGTGTCTTACGTAATGTTTTTTTTTTTTTTTTTTTGCTGATTTTTGATTTTTTTTGTCTTCATTATTTACAAGATTATTTTTTATCTTAACCAACCTTACTTTAACAAAGTAATAGAGTATATTCTATAATTTCCATTTTTGAAGTTAACTTTCAATTTTATTGGGTGTTATTTATGGTGCAAATTCACTCTTATTTTTCTGTAAATCTTTCAGCAACAGATTTTCCTCAACTTAAAAATTTTGTGTTAATAAATTAAATCATTAATGAATGAATGTTCATTTTACACTGGTCGGATTTCAACAGGTTTGATATAAGGAAGGGCTGAATTTATAAAATCAAATGTTTTCCATTGTATATAACAATTTTTTTGGGGGTTTGTTGTTAAATTAAGTTGAGTTAGAATGCTGTGCCTATTTTTTCATAGGAAAATCTCAGTATCATATCTAGAGTTAGTTTGGAGACATCTGTTTTACTTGAGTTTGGGCACATAAAAATTTAAAATCATTGATTTATCATGATATTGTGTCAAATTCTGTTATAATTAGCTTCAAAGAGAAGGTTTGGTAACCTGAAAATGTTACTTTTTCATTAAACCCGATAAATATCTTATGAATACATTGATATATTTTAACATTTTAGTCAATTGTTTGGCTTACCAAACCGGTTAACAGGTGTCAAAATACACCTGGATATGACTGAATATGTTGCTTTTTCATAAACTCACCTCTTTTTTTACTGAAAAATTTTTTGTGTTTAAAAACGAAAAAAAGAAATGTATATTAGATCAGAAAAATATTTTTCGTCAGAAAATTGGAGTTCTATTTTTTTTTTTTTTTTGACCAGCTGGAGGAAATATGTTCAATTATTACGCTAGAAAATATTATACTTGATCTTTTAGAAATTTTGTTTTTGCAGGCTCTCATTTTTAATGTTCTATTTTTATTTTTTTGGTTTCTAATGATAATAAATTTTAATATTGTTATTAAAAATTCTTAGGGTCCAATCAATAGTGTTATTTTCATTGACAAACTCTGAAATAAGGATTCTCTTTGTGCTTATTCTACTAGTACCTTGAAAATCTTTCATTTACTTACTGAATGAAATTAAACTGTGAAGGTCAATTCTGGTTTCATGTGGGACTTGATTAAGTCAGACAACCAAATAATTCATATTTTCATATGTTTTGTAATCTGGATCAAAGAAGTTAGAAAGCTGTGGTTTAAATTAATTTGTTTTTTTTTTATTACAAAAATTTTTGGGTAAATGTGCAAAAAATCTATTTGCAAAATTCAACTTCTTTTCTTAATTTTTGTTCTTTTATTTATTTTTTTTTTTTTTTATTAATTTTTGAAATAATTACTAAGAATGCTTGTTTATATATACTGATTACTACTTACCTGCAAAATTATGCTCTGCGGAATTGTTTGAAAAGTCTTATATTTTTACGATCAAAACTGCAGCTAATTTGTGCTATTAGAAAGGAATGGGTTTATACTTGTCTAAATTTTTTATTTTAAATTATTAATTTTTCCAACTCACTAGCCAGTTAAAGCATTGCGCAAGGCATCGATCAGAAAGTAAATATGTCACATTGTTAAACTTCTTTCTTCTAATATATTAATGTTGCAGTAGCGTTTTGTATACACGTAAGTTTTTATTTGGATTACAATTAATGCCATCAAAATGCTGTTATTCCAGTAACTTTATTTAGATAAAATCACTGAGCAAACTAGTGTCTTAAGATGATCAAAGTTCGAGTTTTGTTAAGGGTTTTTTACAATCACAACATGATACATTGACCTTTATTTACTAAAGATTTAAACACCCGCATGTTTTTCAAAATGCATTTTTTTATTGTTATTGTTAAACTTGATACATGTTACAATTTTGCCAATACACAAATTTTTTATAGTTTTTGCATTCTTGAAGATAATATTCAGGTGAAAATGAGAGACAATGTTGGTTTTTCTGTGTGTGAAAAGAAATATTTTAAGAAATATTCATCTATCCTAGATAAAACAACAAATTAATTATTTCCTTCATAGAGTTTGAAATTTAATCTGGAAAGTTTTATTTAAGAAATTCTGTACCATTGATATTTTCATTCATACATTATGTTGACTAAATTGTTGTGTTGAACAGAATTCCATAGATCTGGTTAATGAATATTTTTAACTGTGTATTGGTTTATTTGATCTACATATGTTTGATTTAAACCAATTAAATGCATTACTACATAAGCCAAGCTCATTAAGTAATATTGATAGCAATTTAGAATGCTGTGTATTTTCAAAGGCTGCACTAAGATTAAAGATTTAGATTTTGTTTGTAGCAGGTATCTTGTCTTTAGCATCTAAGATGACACTAATTACTTTGACTAAAAAAAAATGTTTTGAACATGATAAACTTTCGATTCAAACTTCTAAAAACTCCATCACAAATACATATGTCACATTGAGTACTCGCACGATCAAAACAAGAGAGAATGCTCTAGCAATATTAACTTTTTCATGTATATATTAAATCTTGTCAAAACAAATAATATAAAGTCGTAACGTTTTTCTCTGTTGTTATTTAAGTTATTGTGAGAAAAGATTGTAATGTTGTATTGCGCTTTGCTCAGATCATGATTTTGTGTACTCACTATGCTTGGTTTATGTCTATATATGAAAGTAAAGGTAATTTACGTTGTTAAACATGGCTTGCTGTGCAGCATGGCATTGTCACAGTGTTCAGAAAAACAATAAAAGTGTATCTTATCACAAGTTACCACCTTATTTAAGTGGTGCAAATGTTTGAAAAAAAAATACGTGAAGAGAAAATTTTCCTAAAGATTAAAATTTTTTTATTTTTTCTTCACATTTTGAAGATAGTTATCAGTTATTTAAATATGGAAGGATAAAATCTAATAAACTAAATACAGAAGCTATTCCTACGATATTTATTCGTAAGAAACGATTTGTGCAAAAGAGCAGAAACGACACTTGCTTCTAATGTGAGTCCTTTTTTTTCTTTAATTGATTCATTTAACACTAACGGTCAGGCAAATAATATATTACTATTCACTTTTTCGTACATAAGAAAATTGTACTAGGTGATTTATCTGATATTTGCCTCTGGGAAAAATAAAGAGGCAATAAAATAAAATGAATTTGGCGGGAATATCAGGAAGCAGTTTTGGTTAGGGAAAATTAACAATAGGAAATTTTCCTGTTACCCCAAAGATACATATAGATACAAATACATATATGAATATTTATATCTTGCACCAATATCTACTGCATCATATCGAATACTCCAATCAGGGATTATGCAAAGGGTCAAACAATTAAGCCATAACTTAAATTTTGTAAAGTTGTATCCGATCTATTGGCTGAGCAGCCCAGTTTTTCTTGTGAATTTTCAGATTTCAATTCTCAAACAACTGTTGGAAATTTAACAAGTGTTTATTTTCGTCAAGTGCTAATGCTTTTTCTGGAATTCCTTTTAAGAAAATTGAGATTAAGAGTGATAGTACAGATCACAGTCCAAAATATGGCACTTAAACCTTCATGGACATTGAAACAGGAAATGTCATCAATACTGTTGTTTTTTCCGTTACAGAAGTAGGAAATCCAAATTTTATATTGTATTTGTTTGCTTAAGGTTTGACTACTTGAAAATGATGATGGGAAGTACATAAGTTTAGTTTATTTATAATTGATATTGTATAAATCGTAATACGCCATTTCCATAAATCGGATAATTTTTTATTGTGAGTACCAACTACCACACTGCTACAGATAGTTTCAGCTAACTGTTTAATTTTAACGCAACACCTACTTATTTCAACAGAATAGCAATGGTGTTATCTAGGTACATTTTTTGTTTGTATTATTAGAGAGTATATGGAGCAGAGTATTGGTTCCATGTGTATTTACATTTTGTTTAGATTAAGATACATCTTGTTTTTATTACAGGTTAAATTTGTGGTTGTATCCAAGTGCATAATGAGGCAAATCTTTTTCCTTTGAGTTGAAAATATTGGGATCTTAACTTTATTTGAAGTGGTAAATTTCAATGTCCCAGAAATCCAATAGTTTTTTAGTAAATATGAAAAAAACAAACAGCTGGTGCATAAGTTATGATAAAAAATTAATGGATATTTTAGCAAAAACATTACAAAAGATTAGATTTCTATACATTCTCACGCAGTAATGGTTTCTAATATAGCGTCTGTCCCCTTGTCATTCCCATCAAAATTTACATATATGCCATTAGGTTCCGGAAATGCATCATGTATCTTTGACACTACACATGACGATATAACTCTTCTTACATAGCTTCTCAATTTTTCGTAAATGAATGAAGTGGACTGGCGATAGGCTGCATGACTATACGAACTAAATAAAGTGTGTTGTATTTCAATATGTTATTTTTTAAAAAATTCACCTTTGTAATGCTTTTGCTAAGTAGAGTAGTAACATAGTTTAAGTAGATCACAGGAATATTAGCATAAAGTAAGCTTTGCGGGAATACTGACACAACTGGAACATGTATCTAATCGATTTATTTTAGTGACAGTATTTTCACTTTCTTCATCCAATGTTAAAATCTTGTTATCGTCATCTATAATTCTTTCCAATCTAAACCATCAGGAGGATTTGGCATATTTCAATGTGGTTCAAATTGATAGAGTTCAATAGACATGGCTAAATCGTATTATTAAAAAAATTTTTAAATATATATAGTTTTAAATGTTTATTACAATGCTTAAATGTTACTTCTTCAGTAATTTATTGTATTTCTGAGATATCGCGGGATGTTGATTACTCAATGTAACGTAGCGGCAAGAAAATAGGTAAGGTGATTAGAGTAAACATCAGAACACCATGCACAGCATAAATGGTGGATGGAAACATGAACACATTGTTTTTAAAAAAAACTGTTTACAAGAGAACGTTAATATTTGTGTATGTTTATAACAAAGTGATTTTTTTTTCAATGAAGAATTATACGTGTTAATACCTCGCAGTCCCTTTAAATGTTCCTTATATTTCTTAAATATTCAAAGTGCTACTCAAAAATATATACTATATTCATATTGTTATGAAAATGAAATAGATGGGTGATTATTAAAATAAAGGCGTTAGAAGATTATTTAAGTAGTGAAATAGATATCACATTAACATCATGTTTTGCATCAGCTTTTTGTAGTATAATGATTGTGGAGTCAAATGATGAGCCTTGTTTAATTTTAGTGCATTGAAAATCTGGTTGAACCAGAAAGCGATGAAAGAATATCAATTGATTCGAGGCAAAGTTTTTTAGGTATAAGGTGTGTATATTGATTAATACTTGTTTTACACGCAAAAAATTATTAAGTTTGATTTTATTGGTACATGCGCATGTATGATTTTCTAATCAAGTTTTTTATTTTGAAATAAATGTGGATACATGCTATGCTGTTAGCTATTTCTGTTTAAGTTGACTCTTTCTCCTAAACTGTGTTTATGTTAATTAAAAAAGGCTTTTCAACAAGTCTCCTCAGATATGCCAACTACCTTGAATGTGCCATATAGAAAATTTTATCCAGTCTTATACTTTGACCCATAAAAATTTTTTTTTGGAATTCTTTTAAATTATTTCTGATTTTTTTGAAGTTATATGTGTATATATATATATATATTTTTTTTTTTATTTATTTTTTTTTTTTTTTTTACTGAAAATAACCTCTACTAGATCAAAAAGCCACTAAAAATTATGATGTTAACATAAATAAAAATGGATTTATAATAAGAAGCTTAAATTGCTAACATAACTTTTGAAATCTAAACCTAGCTTTGTAATAAAATAATCCTCTGTTAGGAAGCAGCATATATTTTCCATTAAAGTAGTACATAAGTGAATTAAAATAAGGCTTGCCACTATGATATGATATGATGTATGCTATGAAGTGGTTGCTGCTTAGCAATGAGTACCTTGTCAGTTTTACCATTTATATGATGTTATAATCTATCCAATATTGGAAATTATCTCTGGTTTACACCAGTGCGAACATTACCGCAGTATTTAATTTAACTGAAAATTTTGGATTTTTCTTCTTGCTGTAAAAGTTCAGGGACTTTGGCGCATAATTCTACTCATACATTTTGATTTTTCTTAAATTTTTTATGCAAGTAAAAAGATATATTTCTAATAATTTGGGATTATTGTTCATTTGAAAACTTTGTCTAACACGCAGTTGTGTGTAGTTTGTGTTTTCTGAATACATTATTCTGGATGAATTTTCACTGAAGATTTTACAATATTATTTTTTAGTGCAAGTAAGTTAGCATGTTTTTTTGTGACTGTTAGAACTTTTAGGACGTGTCCTATGAACATTTATTGGTGTATTCTAAATGCTAGACACTGCAATGAAATCAATTTCTTGTGAAAATTAAAAAAACATTTTTATATAAGTCCTTTCCTGTAAAACTACTACACAGGAAGCTAAAGAAGAGTTAAACTCAAAACTTACCACAGTGAAATGCTATTCATTCATTGATTTCATGATACCCGGATTTTAACTTGGTTGGCAGTTAGATATTCTACAGACTGAGCTATCCAGATACAATTTATATATGTATATTTTTGGTTTTTCAAGGTCTGATCCACAATTGTTTACAGATGCAGATGATGTTAAATATAGCTCTACTCTTGACTCCTGTCGATTACTTAAGGTATGTGTACAATTTTCACTAGTCAAAGTATCCAGTAAACAGTCAAATCTTAAATATTTAAATTTTTCTTGAAGTTTTGAATTATTTTTTTTTTTCAATTTTATTTGACTTTAAGTGGGACTTAAAGATATTCTTTTCTTATATATATAATATGCAGAAAATTTTTTTATGGGATAGGATAATTCTAAATGGGTTTTTTTGCCTAAAAGCTAATATAATTTTTGCATATTCAAAATTGATATAAATGTTTCTTTTAAGGTTCAGAAATCTTTTTTTTTTTCTAATTTAATGAGCAAAAAATTAGCATCGTTTTTTTTTAAAGATTTGTTTTAGTTTTGTTATAAGGTTTATTTTGTGATATGTTTTAAGATTCGATACGCCAGTGTTGAAAGATTGTTGGAACGACTACTTGATGTTCGTTTTTTGAACGTGAAATTCTTGAATGTGTTTCTCACAACATATTCAGTCTTTACAACAGCTCAAGTTGTCTTAGATGCTATTATTGGGTTCTATTATTCGAGGAATAAAGTAAATCACAAAGAAACAATACAAACCTCTTCTAATTTTGATGATGCAAACTCAAAAGGTTTTTCTTTTTTTTTTTAGTTTTTTTTTTTATCCTCATAACATGTGAATAGATACTCAATGTCATAACATTATAGTAACTAAACATATTCATAGTAAGAAGTAAAAGAAAATAGCTTGCATGAAGTTGTATGACATATTGTATACCCCCTGATAATGCTACTTTAATGCTGCTTTTAATAATTCTCAAATACATTTTAAGAATGTTTAAATGAATCTTTTCATATGTCAAAAAAAAATAAATTTCTTAGATGACTGCAAATTTATTTTTGAACATTCTGCATAAACCGTTTTTATCTATCCTTACTTCTATATAAATTGTTTTTGATTAATAATTCCGCTCGGTTCATTCATATGCAGCTTCAAGAAAAGTTAAATTAATTTTTTGTTAGCTTTTTTCTTAACTTTATGTATTAACTCATGACTAAATTTATTCTGTGTTTAAGGAATAATAAATAATTCTTTTGAAATAAACCAAATCAAAAAGTAAAATTTATGTTAGCAATAACGAAACAAACCTCAAATTCTATTCTGTTTATGGTCTAAAGTTGTAAATTTTGTATGCCATCAGGATCATTCTGGTTTTAAAATTCTAAAAGACATCTACTATTAGATTTTGGGAAATTTTTATCCCAAAACTGGTGGGTTATACCAAAATAATTTATGTCTGAAACGGCAAATTCCTTTTTCTTTCTTTTTTTTTTCATTAAAGGATATTATTTTTGCCTATAAATTCTTATTTTCTAAAAAATAATTTAGTTTGTACTTTCTGGAACTACTCAAGGAGAAAAATTTCTATTAAGCTCATTCTCCTGATAATTCAAAGAGCATTGATTTAATCTATTCCTTTAGAGTTTGCTAAAACACCAGCCTCTTCTCCAATGCCAAGTAATACCACTCTTGGTGTGAAGATTAGCAATACATTTCACAGAAGACACTCTTCTCCCCATTTCCCTTATGGCAATTCACTTAACATTACAAAAACCTTAAATAAAAGCTGGAGGGGTAGTAAAAAACTTTCTGGTGATGACGTTAATAATAACGATAAATTTGATATTTCTTCATCTGTATTGAATTCATCGTGTTATCAACATCCACCTTCTCATATTGCAGAATCCAGCAAGAAGAGAGCCTATATAGCACCACCAAAAAATCACAGGGAAATTAAAAAAAGTTTGAAAAAATCTCTCTCACTAAGCAAAAGTCACTCAGCCAAGCAATCTTTCTTTGACAAAGATCCAATTAGAACTCATAGAATTTCTCTACCTACACCACCAAAATCTCACCAGTATAATTGGAATTTATTAAGTCCACGAAGTGCAGCAGCTTTTAATTTTGATTCTATTTCGTTAAAGAACGTAATATGCAGTTGTCCTAAAAGCAAATTTCCATTGAGTCCTCCTATTTCTCCAAATGTGATTGTCACTTCCTCTGGAAACTTTCAGAAGAGAAGTTCGATAGCTGAAGCGGCTGTATCATTTGCAGCAGCAACTGCTAGTAGTTTGGGTTCAGTTTCTCCAACAATGAAAAAGTTTTCTACAATGTTTAAGTTTAAAGTTAATGAAAAAGGTGGCAATGTAGTTACAAATAGAGCGTTGAAGATACTCAAACATTGGGTTACCAAAGAACCTGAGGTTTATTTTTTTAGTTAATCCCTTAAATAATGAGTTATGAACGCTTTCAAACTGATGTAAAATATTTTCTATAT
>JAUZNK010004163.1:0-10550 GCA_035046665.1 Euphysa ruthae | reverse complement strand
TACATTATAACAGGTATACGTATTTTCGTCCTCAAAATTGGCTTTTTGTCATTTTTCAAAATTAGTGTGCTTCGCTAATATTTATATTAGCATTAAAATAAAAAACTGTTTCATATAGTTATAATTCATTATCTGATATATTTTCAATTAGTTTTTTCAGTTTTAGTTTCATAAAAATGAAGCTGCTTCATCATATTAAGATTTTGAATTTTTCAGAAATTATGTTGTTTTATACTTACTTATTTCTACACGACTAAAGAAACACGGTACACCAAAAAACATGGAATTAGATTGGTTCTAAAATTAAAGCACTAGTCTTGTGTGCCTTTAGAAGCAAACCATAGTTTAAAAACGACAACTTTAGTAATTCGGATTCAAAGGGTTAATTAAAGCATGGGCAGCTTCCTGCTACAATTATTTTGATGAAATAGATCTAACTAGCTAGCTAAGCAATTGAACTAAGATCAAAGAAACAGATAGCTAGGTATTTAAAAATACATGAATTTGCAGCCAGGCTACTCTCACATCCGTTTTAGGTGGAAGTGAAAAATTACATTTGTTTATTGTTCACATGGTCTTCAACTGAGATTGGATATTTCCAGATATCAACAGCACCTGGGATTGGCGGTAAATAGTCCTCCTGATCCGACATATGTTGAGTTAAATAATTTACGACAACAGTAAAAATAATAAAAAATTTATTTAAAAGTGAAAAATACTATTATATGAGGGCTATGTCAGCCGTTTCGTACCCTAAACCTATGTCACTGCATGTAAGGTAACAGTATAACCGTATCCTAAATTTCTTGAAACAGCTTGCAGCATAGGTTAGGGCAGGAAGACCATTTACCTTCTTGTCGTGATTGGCTCGTTCGACAGAAACAAGAGATTGGATATGATATAAAATGTGACATAACTGGGGTTAATTATAACATTTTATCACTGTTCTTTCATCAATTTTTTAAAAAAATTTACATGAATAGTCTTGAAAAATGGCCCTTTCCAATGATGGGCTGGTCACTTATTTTATTGAATGCATGATACCCCAAATTAACGATTAAAAAATGGATTTTGAATTAATGCAAACACCCGGATTGATGTTGAATGGGCCACACATGGGTCGGAACATTCTTTAAATTCAAAACATCCAAAACTTGATGTTAAAAATAATTCTAATCAAATATGAAATATATATATTGTTAAAACATCTCATTGACAAATATTATAATCTTGAAGAAAATAATATATTTTCACTCAAAAATCCATTCATTTATAGACAATTTTTTCCCTATACTTCTTCTTTTCCCTCTTATTCTACCATTATTTCAATTTATTTTACTTATTTTTAAAAATTCACCTTGAAAGTAATATATTAAAAGATTCATATATTCAAAAAATATATTACAGTTCATTAACTAAAACAAGGTCTTCGTTCACTTGAAGGTATTCTACCTTCTCGAATCTTCTTCCTTTACATTTATTTTAAAACTGCTTTAAATCTTAACTGAAGGGATGGTTAATAATCCATCATTTAACTTTTATAAACGTTCATGTAAATATTTTGTTTATCATATTAAAAGATTATATGTTATTCTGTTATAATTGCAGAACCTTTGCTAAAAAGAAGATTGTTGCACATTAATTTTAACTGTGTATATATCAAGTTATATTTTGGCTAGATTAACTGCATATATCTTTTCACTACTCTAAATAGCTACAACATTGTTGTACATTTTATGAGACAACTGGAAATTTACACTAGGTGGTTTTTTGATTGAATAGTTTGGTTTCCCTAAGGGTTTGTTGATAGGAAGGACATCCGGGCAGTAAACTCAACTTGGTCAAATACCAATCTTATACAGAAACTGCATCTGACCCCTAATATTAGGGCTTCATTGAATTGATCTGTTGCCTTTCACATTGTGACAGGCTTGTGGTAATCTTTTTATATAGTGGGGGTATGAATCTATTTTGCTTCTGATGTTGATTGCTCTGTGAAGAGTAATAAGTCTCTGATTGTGATTTAATTTTTGTGTGGTGTTGAGATTTTCTCCAGATATATTATATAAGTGTGTCTCCAAAGCCTGTGTTTATGTAGGGGCATTCAAACCAGGTAAAATGTGGCAATTTTATGACATAAAACTGCAGACAACACAATCAAAATAAAAAAGAAATTAATGCCAACATAAATATTAGCGATACAATATTTTATCATATTGTAACATATTGCAATATGTTTATATTACTTTTAAAGATAATTTCTTCAATGTTAACATGCCTTTTACAAAGTAGAAAAATATTAAATAAAGATCTAGGTATATTAGAATATGTACAAACCACTTTTCATGAAAATTTCAGTTGAAAAAATGGTTCACTTCCACCTGTACTGTAGCTGTTTGAAATGCTTTAAAATAGCTTCTTGTAAAATGAATTGAAAATTACATGATCTATTGGTTGCTGTGGTCGATAATGCTGCTGTTGCTTATTTCCATTTGAAAAACCGTTTGTCATCATTCCCTCAGCTGCAGTTGTTGGCTGTTGTGGTGGACGTTGAAAACGTTGCGATTGTTGACCAGGATTATAAGGTTGATAAGGCTGTGGAGGACGATGCATTTTCAAATTATTTAGTACTTTCAAACCCTTATTCACTCTTTTTCAAAAAATTTTATTTATTTAACAGTCATTACATTAAATAAGATAAAATTTTAAACTCCACCACCTCCGCCAAAAACATTAATTATATTTTTGTTTTAAAAAAATATATCGCATAGCTAAGCCTACCATCTTTATCCACGTCAAAACAACCACGTTTGTTTAAAATACCGAATGATGATAGCAGTCATAAAATACACAGTCTGGCCAGAAACTTGTCTCCCTTATTATCGTAAAGCCGTTTTATTTCGCAAAAGCTAGTACCCAGACTACAATAGATTTTTGTAAACAAGCTGGAATTTCAAAATAGAGCTGCCATAAGTTCTTTCTTCCATTTATTTTTAAAATTGTTAAACATGGCTGGTTGTAATTGTACGATTTTTGACTGTAATTAGTCCCAAAAACATAAATTTGTTGCTTTATTCAAGCTTCCAAAGGCCAAAGATGAATTCACAACAGAGAATGAAGGAAAAAGTTCCAACTCGCGGACGCTGTAAAAAAAGATCGTGTTCTCGGTTTAAATTTGAAAAGTCGTGTTCTCGGTTTAAATTTGAAAAGTCAGATAAAGAAGGTTAATCCTTGGATTTGTGAAAAAAATTTTACTCCTAAATACATAAATTATAATGAGCAATACTATTTTCATGGGAATTAATTTTGAGTTCAAACCATGATCAATTTAATTACTTCATGAAACATATTTCCGAGTATTACTGATCTTTTTTCATTAAAATCAAATGCGTATGTTAAACACAAAATTCAATTTATTTCCCAGCAATAACACTGTTCCTTTTCCAAACTGAATAGCTCAGCACTGTGAAGTTTATTCTAACTTGAATTGAACTCTCCCATCTCCTTCACATCTAAAAGAGTATTAAATTGTCTAATATTAGATTAATATAATTTTTTGGGCAATGAAAATAAAATATTAAAAGGTGAACTTTAAAAGGCTAAAAAAGAACTTAAAAGCATTGTACACCCAGTTACCGAAGAGCTCCACAGAGATTAATTTGACATCTGGGATAAAAATTCTGTTGAGGATACTACAAAATCAAACAAATTTATGAATTTCTTTTGGAAAGAACAGCAAAAATACTTAAAAACATTGAAGGCTTACGTTATCATAAACATCATGATTATGAATTATTGCTTAGGTCTCATTGAAAAATCTCCAGTTTCTTGAGGAATTATGTCTTAATGATAGTACTAACACTGGTTTCCTAGTTTTATGAAGTTGCAGACTTCTATGAACTACTAAATTTTATTTGCCCCTAGCAGGGCTTTAGTCATAACATTGTCAATGAACTAAAAAATATTGAAGAATATTTATGAAGCTGAATTTGTTATTATTTTATTTAAGATGAAAATTCAAGAAAATCTTGTGTAAGATAAGCATACTAATGACCTCGTTGGATTTGGGTAACCGAAATATAAATTTTGCAACCCTTCCAAAAACAGATGAACTTGCTGCTCATGTTTCATATTGTGAATGCATACAAATATAGCTTTCCAAACTTTGCAACAACTAATGTCACATCTATTCAACTGTTCCCTATTTTTTGGAATGCGGTTAGTGTTTTAGAACTTCCCTGTAAATTAAAAGTGGTACATCTGCAAACCGCAAATTTTTTGGTATGAACTTTGATATGAATGAACAATTAGATTTAAACAGCGAAGTTGATGTAACTTATCACATTAAAAACCAATTTTCAAATGAAAATTGTTTGTTTATGATGGTTTATTTATTTTATTTCTGATCCCCACACTTAATAAAAACAGCACATAGCTGCCTTCTCCATTCTAGAACCTATGAAAGAGCTACATGCCTAATGTGGATGAACGATAACTATGCATATATCAAATGTATTTTACAATGATTAAAACTGTCTACTCAAACTTTGCCCAAAATTTGCCTTAGAACACATCAAATTGTTCCCTTTTTCTGTAATGAATCTTAGGTTGGCAGCTCAGATATTAAGTAAATCAGAAGATATTAATTCTATCAGAATGTTTTAATCTTTTGTTAAAACTAATATTTATAATTATTTATTTACTGATATTTATAATCTTTTTAAATTAACTAGCCTTTGTAGTAGCAATATTCATGAAATTGGTAACAACAACGACGATTTGAGTATTAATAAATGGGGCATACATTTATGATGTCTGCAAAATAGCACCTCCCATCCACATGCATTTAAAAATTTGCGCACTTCTTGGACGTCCAAATTTTAGCATCTCATCTCCATAATCCGTCTACATAAACTAAGAAGAATTTATCATTTATGTTTCTGTGAGTGGCAACGTCGATAGGTTGCCTGTGGGCGTTTTTATTTTATTTTGTCTATCTGGGGTAGTCTGACTGATAGAAAATCATTTCGTCCTCACACTCACTTTTATATTATAGGTGATGTTAATTTCAATGGAATACAATGAATTTTCTCAAAATTATTAATATGGGTGGGGCTGGGGGGCGGCTGGAATAATTTCTGGGGTGGAAAATCTTCAACAGATGAACTTTCAGAGGACAATCATTCAGGAGTCGAGTGTAATGATTTCCTAAGGCAATTGAACGCTCTTCCTTCTCTACCAGAAGATTTTATGTACTGTTGATGTTGTAAGTCTATTACAGATGAAGAAGGTCTCAAAGCTAATTAATTCAACGTATATTTTTTAACGTGGTGCCAACAATTTGCTTCAAGCTATTTATTTCAGAAGGCTTCTGTGGGTTTGGTTCTGGTGTACACCTTTGTGCCTAATTGTAGGAGGGGGATTGAATAAGCAGGGGTTGCATTTTTGTAAAATGGCTGGTCAAAATTAAATGAACCTAGGGAGTGTCTCAAAAGTTTGCTTAAAATGGGTAAAAATCGAGGGGTGGTTATCTGTTTTATGCTTAAATTCACGAATTCAATCTGAAACGTTCGAATTATAACGTATTCGATCTGAAAAGTTCGAAAAACAAACATTTGGAAATATGTGGCGTGTTTGTTTTGGAGAGCTCGGATATTTTTGTATAATCACGTTCTGATAAATCAGTAAAGGCAGTGGTGTTTAACTAAAATTGTGTCTACTACTTTTTAAAGAGAGAGTGTGGGTGGGTGATAATTAGATGGTGGTAGGTCTTCCCCTCAAATCTTGGTAGTATAAAGTTATCATAAAATGATTTCAGTGGTGAAAATTTGACCCCACCCCCTATACGATTAGGCATAAAAGAGTACTTAGAGCTTACGGTTAAGAAAATCATTGGTCTTTTATGGGGGATCGAACTCGCACTTCCGTGACTGAAAATAAAAGTCTTAACCGTTCGGCCAGACAAACATAAATAGGCTTTAAATAAACGTGAGGTTAAATCTGTCTCCACGGAGCGCTTCTTGGAGTTGGCGAAATGTGTTCTCAAAACTTTTCGTATGGTGGCGCTAAATAAACAATAGTTGCCAACATACTTTTATATATTATAACTTAAGGGAGTAAATTTTTGCTGGTTTAAGGGGTTTATTTTCGCGCAGCCGAATTAAAGCATTACAGCCTGCAGGTCACAAAACAATGAAGAAAATACATGGTAGAAAAGCATATCAAATATAAAAATACAATTATTGCTATCAGTGCAAAACAATAACATTTTCACTAATCAGTGTGAATGGGCGTGCGTTTTACGGTTTTTTGTATTTTAAATAACTTTAGTGTACAGAGCTGAAAATAATTGTAAACAAATACCATCAAGCTTATTTTCGCCTATAGCTTGTACTTCTCCGCAACATAAACAATCAATCTCTCTCTTCTAAGCCACAATTTTCACAACAAACACCAATCCACATTTCCCACACGTAAATTAAAATTTTTATACTGTTGAGTGCCTTCTTCATTTTCATCGACTTCTTCCAAACCATACTCTGGTTCAAACATGTAAGCGGTTGCATAACATTTTGAATTATTTCGTTCAGACTTTCAGTTTTCTGTAAACTTTCTTCGCTTTCTGAATTGCTACTACTTGAAGAGGAATCTGTAGCAAATCCTGTTTCTGAAATCATCGAAATTATAATAAAAACTCCAAGTTGTGAAAAGAACCTCAAAAAGAAAACGAACAAAACGTAACAAGATATTTAAACAATTTTTGTCACAACATTTTTGAAATATGCTGAAGTCATTTTGTAGTGGTGCCCTTTCTAACCTCCATCCTACTATTAAATTTATTTCCGACTACTCAAGTAAAAGATATCACCTTGTAAATATAAAAATTGTAAATAAATATGCTGGTTTAGCAGAAAAACAAAAAAAGTATCAAAAAACATTTTCTGTGTAATCTCTTACCTGCTTGTAAGTCTGAGAAAGACATTGGTAAGCAGAGATGCCTAAATCTATAAATAATGATAACTTAAATGACATTTTCATCAAAACATTTTAAACGACGTAGTGTGAGGTAGTAGAGTGCAGTATGTAAAAACAAAAAAATGTATAAAGCATTATCTTTAGATTTGAATCACAAACCACCAGCCATATAACAGATATAACCAGGGTGGTTTGAATTAAGGAGGAGCCCAATTGACTTTAATAAGTTTTTTAGCCTGAAAGAAAATATCACTTACATCTATAATGTTCCAAACTCCATGAAGAAAACGAAAATCAAAAATGCACGCAATAAGAACGTAACGTTAAACGCAAAATGTTTTAATAAAATTAGTGTCTCTAAAAAGAGCCTTTTTAATTGCAAGATGGTATGCTTCAAGATACTTCAACTGAAGCAGCTTCTCGTATTTTTGAAAGCTTTGACAAAATATTTCAATCCTTCAGCAGTTCATCAAATAATTGCAATGTGCTACAATTCGCCGACGATACAGTTATGTTAGTAAAACTGTTATGAATTATATCACATCGCCATTATGCCACATTATTAACACAAGTATTAAACAATGCGTCTTTCTACGTCAATGGGAAATTGCGATAGAGTCTGCAGTACCGAAAACTAATCAACCTAAGGAAATAAATCACTATCGAACTATCTCTTTTCTCCCTCTTCTTTCCAAAGTATACAAAAAACTGGTTATGAAGCAACTGTGTAATTTCATTCAAAGTCAACAGGTATATGCTTGATATTCTCAAGTTGGTTTTTGTCGTGGACATTCCACTAATACAATTCTGATGAAACTGCGGGATGAAAAAAAAGTAAAATTTGGGGTTCCGCTAGGAAGTATCCTAGGCCCAATTTTGTTTAACATCTATGTATATGACTTGATACGCGACACAGAAAGTGAATGCTTGCAAGATGCAGATGACACCTGTTTATAACGATATACAAAACCATGAGACGTTGAACAATGTTCAGATTTGATCAGTAACGACATTTGCACACTTACACAATGATCTAAAACAAACAACCTCATCTCCAATCCAATGAAAACCAAAGCTGTTCTTTTTAAACAAATCTTGAAGAACTTTCAAAATATTTTCTCACATCAAATATTTTGTGAGAGAAAAATTTAAAGAAAACATGAAATGGAACCAACACGTAAACGAAACTTTAAAATCAGTATACGTAACAATATGTTTGCTAAAACAACTTAATTTTTCCATTTATAACGAAAAAATGACTTGCCCAATCTTCAACACTGTAACAAGCAGCATGCAAGATTACCTCGTTAAGAAGTTGCAATAGACACAAAACGCAGTACCTGTGTTTTTATTATCAAAATATGGTACTAATGAAGATGTAATAAACCTGAAATGGCTGAACACAAAATTGCAAAATCGATCTAAAAAGCACTCAACGTTAGCCCAAATACTTAATGGTGGTCAAATAAAACATAATCAACTCACGAAGAGTGACATTGTCCGGTTGCTAACTCGAAAGGTACGTTTCAACATCAGTCTATGCAACATTTGTAACATTTGCAACATTTGTAACAAACATCTTGTTTTTAGTGTGAAACTATCATAATAAAAAAAGAAGAATAGTGGGTCCTAACAAAGTATTGTAAAAAAAGTGTATTTTGAAGAGAACCACCAGATTCTGATACGCACAAGAACGTGAGCGCTTAAAATTTTATCTGTAACACCATCTCTTCATCAACGTCTTCCTTTTCCAGGATAATATTGACAAGTATCCTACCACAGTGTACCAAAGATGCTGTATTAGATGATTCATGGCACTAAATTTTAATTTATCGTGACATTATTTCATTTCAGAAATAAAAGCGCTCCACCTCTGGCTGCGATGTTTTCCTGAATTCAAGTGCAATATTGGAACAGTATGTTATGAAATAAATGGCCTAAGTTAACTTATGTTGGTCGAAATGATTAGAAATGGGTGCTTCATGAGAGGAATTCTCAACGTTTTAAATGAATGCGCTCTACAACCAGAATTTTATACTGAAAGTTTTATTTTTTACATGAGAAGACTATGAACATATTCGAATTATGAAAAGTAGATCCAAAACCTCTACTAAAATATCTAGAAAAGAGTTGAGAAATAAGTGGAAAGGTTTGGTGACCAAAATGCATTGTTGAAGAAGAAAAGGTTTATGGAGCTGGATTGTTTTATTTTTTAGACATATTTTTTATTTTTAACTTTTAAAATGGGTTTTTCTCAAAATCACTTTTTTTAAAACGCTGCGCATCAGAGCATACAAAGCGTTTGGGAAACAATTCTGAAATTTTCAGAAAATGCTGCTCATACTATAAATTGTCCTGAAATAAGATTTTCCAATTTTGAAAATTATTTGTCCGTAAAATCTACTTGCTATGTCTATATATTTGACTTATTTCTTGCTATTAGTTTTTCTTTCACAATTTAAGGTCTAATAACCTAATGATATTTATTTTATTACCAGGACATCTAAGTAAATTGTTAAAAAACTACTCTGTAAAAATTGAGATGTTTTTGATAAGTAGCCTTTGTGCTACAAAGCGCGGCGTTTTTACCAAATTTTAAACGGGCCCGAAATTTTTTTTTTTTTTTTCATTTTTTTGTTTAAATCATCCATTTGTATGAGATATTATAAGTAGAAGTTATATAAATTATGATTTTTTTTCTAATAATACAGTAATACTTTAACGTTTTATCGAAAGTCAGTATCGAATGTGATATATTAACAACACAACACAATACTGTGAGTGCGAAGATAACAAGCGGATACGTATTATGAATAATAAAGCAAGAGGAGTTGACAGGATTAACCAAAAAGAAACTCCTTAACAAGAGAAAAGGTTTTGAGGAAAAACCCATTGAAAAAAGGACACTGTTTAGTGCCGATTTATTTTAGCTAACTTTTTTATAACTGTCTTTTTCCCAGTTTGACGTTTATGAAAACACTGCGGTTCAAATGTTCTTCTTAATATTAGATATTTCTACAAATAATATTTTGCCGATTTGAACAATTGATTTTTTTGAAACCTTTAAAACCTCTTAATTTTTGGTCCGTAAATCAACCATTATGATTTTTTTGCACTGCAATAAAGTTGCTTTACCTAAAAAAAAGATTTTGTTTCTGGATACAGAAAAAAAATCTTTTTAATATGTTTTTTGCATGTTTTCAAATTACCACATTTTGAGCGAGTTAAATTATATTTTAATCGATTTCAGACAAAAATGAGTTCGAGACTTCGAAAAAAAAAAGACTTCGAGACTTGATGATTATTGCCTTACTGGACAAACTCTGCCCCAAGCTCCTAATAGGCTATAACCCAGAAAGGCGTCTGTTTTGGCATGCTTATGGCAATGCAGATGGAGAAAGTGATGTGAATTCTTACCATATCTGTCTCATAACTTTTGAATATGATAAGGCAGAACTAATTCCAAAGGCAAAAAAATCATACAAGAAGTTAAAAATTATTATTTAATTCACTTGTCTGTTGTCGTAGCAATTTCTAAAAGTAGACAACTACCACCGTAGCGTTATAAGATAATA
>JAUZNK010004161.1:0-10552 GCA_035046665.1 Euphysa ruthae | reverse complement strand
ATTATTTGTACTCAAAATTTAGAGTCAACTCCAATTCAACTTCGGACAAACTTCACAAAATTATGAAACCTAAGTTACTAAACTGACCATATGTCAACTTCAGGACTCGAACCTTGGTCTAGGAAGTGAAAAAACAATGATGTAACGGATGTTACTGTTCATGTATTTACATTTATGTTTGTATTACATACCTGAGACCTTGATCATTTATACACCGGGTCACTAATTATTTCATCAACACTTAATTTATTTTACTTAGAAAAAAAAAAGACAAAATAACCGTTTTTATTCGCCATATTGCATACACTTAACTTATACATTTTTTTTATATTTTTTGTTATATATATTTTTAAACTTTGGTTGCTTTTGTTTATTATACTACATTAATACTAACGTTAAATAAACTAGATTGAATCAATAGTGTGATGAAGACTATTAGCTATTTCCCTACCATGAGCCGCTGTGAGCGGTTTTTTGAGTTTTTAATGCTGAGACCCCAATGTTGCTAAGAGCGGCTTCTTATCTACTTGACTTGTTTTTCGTTTGTGGCTTGATTTCTGCAATTATTTACATTCAGTAAAGTTTTTCTTTTTAAACTCGATTAGTTTATTTACATATTGTATTAAAATTTTATTGACAGAGACAACTTTATTGCATAGTTAAAGTGAAATAAACATTGAATAAATTTTATATTTTTGTATTTTTTGTAAAAATGGCTTCTCGTAAGATATACACTGCTTTAGAAGTAGCTGAACTTGTTGTAACTTGAAATAATGGTGGTGAATATATTTCTGGATATAATGTTGAAAGTGAATCAAATAGTAGCTCTGAGTGTGATGAGGCATATATGAATGTTGAAGCAGGGACAGTACTCCAACTCAAGTTTGGCGCACAAACTATATATTGTATTATATATGTTATTATTTTTATGTATTGCACCCTAAATACTGCTTTTATAATTACCATACCAAGAACTGATTGATGTATGTGTTGTGCCAAATTTATTACATTAATTGTGGTAGTTGTTCATTATTAACATCATGAACAGTTTTGAATTATTCAAATACTTTCCATTTTGTCGATTTTTTGGAAAATTTCCCTTTTTCAACACATGGAAAAATCCTCACATTATTGGATTGAAAAACCTTTGTTTTTTAGGTTTTATTGTATCACTAATAGTTTTATATGGTTACCAGCCTTAGTTTGTTTTTTTGAAGTTTCTTAAATATGATTTATACTCCAGAAAATTTCGTTTCTAGTCATCAAATTTTAATTTTTGCAAATAAAGTCTTTCCTTTTCACCTTCAAAATTTTTGGATCTACATAACTTAAACCTAGTAGAAAAGATGTACTTTTTATCTGGCTTTCCATTGATGTATGAATATTTATATATAGATACATGTATGAAAGAACACGTTTATTTTCTGTCTCATACCTATGTTATTAATATTTCTCTTTAAATTAAATTGGTCTGAAATTGAAAAAAAAAAAAAAAAAAAGTTCGGTAGCGAAAGAGTTAAGGAACTCTAAAAAAGATTTTAAAGTTTATCTTCCCCGCGCTGACATATTATAAAAACGTTTCCTATGCAGCGTCATGATAAAAGGTTTTATGGGGGCTGATAAAAGGATATTTCTATCAAAGGCAAGCCGTTAATGATATCAAATAACTTTTAGACTTTACTTTTTAAGATGAATGAAGAATTATTTTGTGCTGTAAAACCTAAATTTAATTTCTTTTTAAGGTTGGACGAAATTCAATAAATAATGCAGCCTAAATTTCATAACTGACCATATGTCAGTTTCAGGAATCGAATCGTCGTCTTGAAAAGCGAAAAAGCTATAATGCTATAACAAATGATATCAACTACATAAGTATGATCAGTTGAGGAATTTTATTAATCATATATTTTCTTGTACGCATGTATTACACGCATGAGAGCCTGATCATTTATTGAAAGGGGCAATAATTATTTCATTAAAACTAAATTTTTTTCAAAAGTCTGATCTACTAAAGATGAATAAAAGGCCAACGGCTAAAACGCCTATTGTAAGTGTTGAATAAATTTCAGAAGTTTGAAGAAAAAAGCTAGGATACCAATATTGATGAACTGATGAAGATTTTTTTAGGGTCCATTGTTCTTTTTCTTCATTCAGTTCCGCAAATTTTAGCTCAGCTGTTTTCTTGAAAGATGACTTATAGAAATAATTTACACCATTAAGCATAACGATTATTTGATCTGTGTATTAAGTCTAATTTCAGCACGTCTAAAATTCATGCATGGATTTAATAGTCAGAATTTAATTACCAAAACCTTGTAGATAAATTTTGTTAATATAAATTTGATTTATACGTTTGCTATGTGACATGATAGACCCGTGTGGTAATTTTTTATCGAATACAATTTTATCATAGTCTTTTTATCAAGCATAATAAAACAATTAATGTCATTTATTATTTAATAGCATTAAATATTAATAAGGTAAGAGCATCTCCCTTCAAATATTATGGAGGATAAGAGTGCGTATTAGGCTGAGATATTTTTTTTTGTTGGCTAAAATCCCTAGTGCTGAGATAGAGCTCAGAGTCAGTAAAGTTTAACCTTCAGAGATGGAGTGCCGGTAGCAATTCGTTTGCCAACAATAAAAACCTTCTCGTGAAAAAAAACGGTTCTCTTCCAAATCGTTTTGCATTTAATTATAACCAAGTTACATAGATAGCATGGACTTCATTATTTATTTACTTCATAGGTTTGTTTGATAAAATTTGCTATGTAAAGAATGTATGTCTCTTTTTTTTTTAATTTGGTTTGCATGTCATTCAACATATCTGGTAATCTTAAATATAAATACGAACTCGATTGACATCAAACCTTTACTCAACTTCATGTTTAAGTTTGTCCAAAGTATAATATCATGTTTTGAGAGTTTTATATTTTTTTAGGAAAAGGTATTTTACACCTCACCTTGTCAAGTGTGCCGTGGCAACGAGGCAGAGGGTAAAAACGCATATTTTTCAGTGCAAACCCAACATGTTATACTTGGTGTCGGTTGCATAACCGCTGGTGGCGATATGAAGCCAATAATCTCTAAAGTGAGTTTCTAGCCCCGAGTTTTTTCATGAAGGTATGGCGTACTTATTTGCGTTTTTTCGCGACCACTTTCTTACTTATATGCTCGTTTAATTTTTGTGCCATGGGCTTGTCGGCATGTCCACGAAGTATGTTCACCATTGTTGTAGCTGGACTACATTTTGGTACACTCTCCTCAAGAAAATCGCAGAATTTATTCGATATAATGTGCGTAAGATAAATCAACTGTGACGCTTCTATATTGTTCACTGGTCGCGTCATTATAGACCTCCATAAATCATTTGGTATCATCGGGGTCTATCAGACAACCGATGCCGTGGACTCCTTTTTTTTCGGCTCGAAACCGAAAGAGAAATATGTAGTCCAACTGTAAGAGTTGTTGCCGTGCATCTTCACTTCCACCACGCCAATGAGATGGAGATTGAATGTAGTGCTGTCGTGGTGAATCCCATCCCGGATTAATTAACCAAAATACTTTGACAGATCTCCCTCCAATATAAATTCATCCACAAAGGGAATGTTTTTCTTTGTTGGGTAGAACCTCATTCATTTTTTCGGAATAGCAGCGTAATTATTCTCCAGGTATCCTCGAGTATTTAACTCGGTTAAGATCTTGCAATACGCAGGATAACCCAGCCGATATTGTGAATTTGGATTGAGTAGGTGGTCCAGGATGAACTTGGTTTTAGCGCACATTTTCGGAACATTCATGAAAATCCTCTCATGATCCGTTGGTAGGCAAATATCTAATACCCGGAACTCCATTTGACATATTAGGAAGCAGAAGTGAATAAGTTTTCCAAGCCACACGAACAAGCACATTCATCTAGGCCAAATATAAGCGATCTCAAGACAAAGCAATATTTCGCAACAAACTTGCCTAGGAGAAGCGTTAAAGTGTGAAAATGAGACTCAGTTTATGATCTTGTTCAAAATCTTGGTGAGCACCTGAATATGAGAGACAGTAACGACGAAAGATAGCAACAAGTGAAGTGGGACTAAGCTGCTAAACCAAGTCATCGACCGCGTTGAGCATGCAAGTCTCGACGAAGCATAGGAAATTTTTAATCAAACAAGGCAGCTTCGAGCCCCAAGTCCGAAGTTGAAGCAAGCAATGAGCCATATCGCCTCTCTTATAAACTAGACCATATCAAGATAAGTAAAAATGGCTCCGATTTTCAATAATCTACCAAATAGAGACCGTTCTATTTTACCAGGACAACACGGCACAGAAAATCACTCAGTAAAGCTGGTTGAGACACTCCCGTTTCCGGGAGATTAGCAGGTGTTTCTAATCAGCGCTACCATACAATTTACCTTGTACAATGCTACAGTGAAAAGCAACTTACTGGTTCTTCACTCAAAAGTAGTCCGCCTAGCCCCTGTTATCTACGACACTGCCTCTGTTTTAGTAGACGAAAATAATAAGCTTTTAGAAGATACATTCTTCAAGTTTTCGCTGAATACGGCTACGATGACAGCATCCATCGCAATAAGTAAATAATACGCTTTCAGGACTTTTAACTGAGCTTGTAGTTTTCTCACCGGGGACAAAACTCGACCCGACCTTGAACATATTATTGGAGGAGTCTTCTCGTCTATATTCGCATTATCAATAATACGAAATTAGGCATTTTCCAAGTCCCGCTCCTGCAAACTATTTGATATTCACAAAAATAAATGAGAGTGTCAGTAAGTCTTACCATCGATACGAAAACCGCTACACTTTTCATCGTTATTTCCAAGTAGCCGGAGAATTGTCCCATTACTTGCAAAGAGGGACAGGTTTCCTTGGAAATCTTTGGGGTGGAATCAACCGTATGGCATTCTCTGTAATGAAAAGCATTACCAAGGCTGCTCCATCAATGGCTTAACAAGCCAGCTCAGCGGCTCTCTCACAACGAAGAGACATCTCTAAGAGCCTTGCTGACTAGGTTTGCAGTTGAATTGAGCTTTCTTTCTACGAGAACCGGATCTGGTCGTGTTTAGAGCTTTTATTCTTAGCCGACTGGAGGCAAGCTTTTGCCAGCACACAAAAGACCATACCCGGCAACAAAACCTACGATGATAGGAAACACTTGTGCTGCGATCATGGTGGCTAGGAGGCCTGCTCCGACGCCACCCAGAACGAGACGACTATTACAGTAGCCCCGGCATCAACACCGTCAATATCGTTAATGATTCGAATATATTTGTTTAGCTGAGGGTATCTATATACTTTCCACAAGTCGATCATACAAGGAAAATATCTTTAACATAGTCATTCGGACCCATAAATACTAGGTAAACCCACTCCTTTTCTTTCGTCATCTCACCGGTCTTGACATACTAATGTGGTTTTTTGTGATCTCTCGTCTCAGAAGTTAGAGCCTTGTCTTCGATTTATATCCTTCAATGACCCTCATTTTAGGCTGTAGCAGGAAAGATCGTAGCAAATCTTGTACACGAATGTAATCAGATATTATATAAACACTAATGTAGACCAACAAATATTTTAGTTCTTGTAATGTAAATTATAAAATAGTAAGCAATGAAAGAAAAAACACAAAGAATTAATTAACGGCATTTTGGACACTACATGCTCATGCTCAGCAGATCTAAACCTTAATAATGGATTTAAAATAAGGCAAAGATTTGTAACATTTGTAGCGTAGGGGGAGACTATTCCAAAGAAAACACACTTTAAAAATAAGTGAATTTGTTCCATAGCTAGATGTTCTTGCAGGTGGGAACTTCAAAACAAAAGAATTTTTGAGAATGTGTGGTATATATTTTAAAAAAAAACTATCCACATTAGTTCGGGATTTAGATTCATGACAGATTTATATTTTTCTATCATTAGACTCTGTAAATGTTTTTCATGAATACTGATCCTATTTTCCAAGAGAAGCAATCTTAAGGATTGGCCAAAATTAATCAATTTTAAAGTCATTTTGGATTACCCGTAAAACTCGTTATTGAACACGTTGGATAAAGTTATAGTCAGTTTCCTTACAAAACATCCATACCAGAGGGCAATAAAAAAATCTACATAAAAATAAGTACTGACAAAGGTTCTCGTTTCAAAATATCCAAATAACTTTGAAATCTTAGACAACAAAAAAAATTGATATTTGCTATATTACAAAATTTTCGTATATCCTTCGAGAAAGTCAGTTTATAATCAATATTATTTCCTAGCAATTCCGCTTCATTTTTTACAAATCTTTTCCACCAATATTAAAAGACACTGGTGGGGTTTTTGATTCCAAGAACATTATTTGACACTTTGCAGGGTTTTTTGCCATATAGTTAATTTTAAATCACTCATGAAGTCTGGTAATTTCTTTAGAAAGACGGGACCAAACTTTATCAAAGGTTCAATCACATGCGTAATAAGTATTATCTATCACCTGTAAAATTACAATTATCGGAGTATATTACAAAAAAATATCATTTATAAATATGTTAAAATATACTAAAATAGAGCCTTGCAGAACACTTGATGCGATATTGCCCTGTCGTAGCCACTAGCTGAGCCGCACTATAAAAGTGTCAATGAAGAGAAATATAAGTCATCTTTATTTTGAGGAACACCTACATTGAGTGCAAGAGATATGTTTTTCGCTGAAGATACTTTTAAGGCCAGAAACACTTGAAGGTGCACGCAAACCGTATTCTAACTTTGGACCGGAAGCACCGGAACGTCCATATTCTTCTGGATCCCATTTAGAGCCAGAAGCATCGGCTGGTCCACGCAGACCGCTTTTACTTTAGGAGCTAGAGTGCCTAGGTCTCCTTCAGGCCTCGTTGGGCCAAAGTTTGTTTATAATGACATCGGGCTTAATATCATGTCCAAATATATTCACCATTTATTATATCTCCGCTGCGTTTCATTATATGAGCCCTCACTCTCCACATCTAAATTGCAAAAGTGGATCGATGCAATGTGCTAGAGATAGATCAACTATTAGGGTTTTATATTGTTCACTGGTCGCGTCGTTATAAACCTCCTTAAAGCATTTTGGTGGCAACTGGGGTAATTTGAAAACCTAAGCTGTTGACTGCTCTTTGTGTGCGGGAAACTTAAAGGGACACATGGAGTCTATTTGTAAACGGTGGCGCCGCGCATCTCCACTTGCCCAACCCCAATGACATAAGACGATGTGTTGTCATGGTGACTCCTACCTGTGATCAAGTGGCTGAAATACTTCGACGGCTATGCTTTTTCTATCATATCATCAAAAATAAGAACTTTCTTCCTTTTTGGGTCAAACTCCTCTGATTCTTAGGGAATAGCAGTGTAAGCCGTAACTGGAAGGCCACAGGCTTCGAACGTGGAAATGGATTTGTAATACACTGGTTAGTCCGGCCGGTAAACAAGGTATAGCGCCTCATATTGTGACTGTGGGTTGAGTAGGAGGTCCAGAATTAAAGTTGCTTTACCTTAAATTGTCGGTCCACATAAAAGAGTCCACACTTGATTTGCTGGTATGTAAGTATATAATACTTGAAATACCATTTGAACGCTATTTTTATGTGGAGTTATAAATACGGTAATGAAATCATTTCAAATGAGTACCGATAAATTGAAAAATTCACGTGTTCTCACGCCCGATGATCTCTCAGAATTTTTGGAAGCAGCGATTATCAAGATTGCCAAATCACACTCGCAAGTGCATCCAACTCGACCAAATATAAATGATCTGTTAAAAAAAGCTGAAATTGCAATACTTTGAAATGAGTTTGTTCGCGAGGCTTTAAAATGCAGATCCCAACTGCAATTGTAGCGCTCGGCAAAATGCTTCTGCAACATGGGTAGCCACTTCAGATTTCGACATTCATTACTCTCCCAAATAAAGGTTGCTCTGTTTTTGCAGGGCAAAACAGCACAAGAAATTTGTGAGTTAAGTTACTCGAGACCCTCTCACTTTCGCGAGATTGGGAGATTTTTCAATTCAGAACTACCATACCATAAACTTGGTATAACGCTACAGAGAAGAAAAAGTTAATGGTTCTTCCCGCAAAAGAAGTCCACTTAACTCCAGGGAACTACGACTCCTCGTCTATGCTATGAGACTCAATTAATAAGTTCCATAATAACAAAAGCCTCACGGTCTCGGTGAATACGGCTAAAATGTAATCGTTTGTAATAAGAACTAAATATTATATAATATAACTAAATATATATAATAGTGTTTTTTCAGGGACATTTCTTATGCTTCTGGGTTTCCTAGCAGGAGAACTGGTCGAGGCTGGAAATCATTTTACTCCCAAACTTGTGGAACTCACGGGAAGAGTGAAGACCTTCTCGTCTATAACGCCATTATCACGAATACGATTGTAGGTAGTTTCCAAGTCCAGCTCCTGCAAACCGTTCTACTGGACGATGTCGGTCCTGATGACATAATAGACTGAAAGGCTAGTGGTCTTGAATATGAAGCTCACCAACATATTACACGCTCATTCCAATCAATCGAAGTAGATATTAGAAACAAACGCGACGATAGTATAGACTTCAACCAATATGACCTTTGTATTCGGTATTCGCAAAACGAAATGAGAATCCCAGTAAAGCTTACTACTAGTAAGAAAAGCCGTTAATTTTTTCATTTTTTTTACCAAGCCAGCTGAGAATTGCCTCGTTAAGTGCAAGGATGCGCAGGCTTCTTTGGAAATCTTTGGGATGGAATCAAGCGTATGGTAGACCTTGTAATCGAAACCGTTGCAAAGGCTGCTCTGTCAATGGCTCAACAAGACGTCTCAGCAGCTTTTAATACGAAGGAGAGGCTAAAAGAGAGAGTGAATACTGCCGCTCTAACAGCAGCCACCAAGGAAATTCTCATGAATCTTGAGTGTGCAGGGCTTAATGTGGCGCACTCGAGTCCCTGTGTCAGCATACAACACTGTTAGACATGCGCGCTTTATTACGTCATACATACCACTGAAATGGAAGCTATTCTTGAAAAGAGTAATCTTAACACACATCTTCCCGAGCACACACGTTTGTGGTTGGCGCCACAAAATACACTCTCATGTAGTCGGAACATCGCACCAGCTCGTTTAAATCAAAGGTGATCTAGATCATAAAAACGAACCTAGTTTTGAAACGGGCGTTGATCATGACTTTATCGATGACTCCGATAGCTATCTCGAGATAAAATTCCAAATCTTATGCACTGTAGGGATTATGGTAGTTGGCGATGAATTACCGCTGACAAATCATTTTGCGCATTATCTCTTTAGAAATATTACTACAACTCCAACCTCCACTAGCAGCGATGGCGAGAGAGAATTATCTGTATCCTATGTAAAAGAGATGCCACAAGAGATGAGCCCAAAATCACCTAAAAATCAATATTTAACAAACTTAAAGTGCACCTATGTTACACAAGAGTATATTTCCAAACTGAAAGACGCCGGTAAGGACTGGACGGCCGACAGCAATCTTATAGACCAGGCACGCTATGTGGGAGGCACTTGAATTTAGGCGTTTGATCGGACAGCCGATCACATGGTGCACTTTGGAACCATATTCACAGAGGATCTTTGTAAAATGCCGGAACTTTTACACAAAAATTTGCCCTTTCCTTCATATTTATTTGCTTTCTTTTGGTCTCGTCAGTTGTAAAAATCAGTTTGAAGTGCCAACATATCCTCAAGTAAGCAAAAAGTAGTGCCAGTTACTTATTGAAACTTTTTTTGTATCGACCAGCGCTTTTGGATCAACCCTCTACCTGCATATTGTCCCACAAGATTTTGATGACGTAGTGAAGAAAGGAATTTGGGAATTTGCTGTCCTTTTCTTGTTCTAACATCGGCCATGGTTCGCCCTGCTATTGGGAAAACGGCCGAAGCCCATAATGAATATAGACAAGATATTCCCGACATTTACCCCAAATTTGTTAATCAATACCATGAAAAACGACGGCGCTGAACTGATCCCAGCGAACAACAGTCATCCCCTTAATGCAGTGGTCAGAAATTCTTCCTCGTTCACTCTAGCAAGGGGTTTTTTAGCTGAATTACCTACAACAGTGAATAGCTTGTAGTGTTCTTGTAGATTCAAAAACTCTGGCAATTCTGAGGCCATTTTTATGGCTATCCTAAGTTCTTCTTTTTCCAACGAGATTCATTTTAACTCGCCATCTTTCGCGATATCTGATCCTCTAGCTACCGGCCGCATTTCGAATCGGCGACCGTCGACACCTTCATTGATCTCTTTGCATATGATCGTGTTCCTTTTCTTGATGTAGTTCCCGTCTGGGTAGGGAACTGGGCCGTTGTCGACAACTAGAGCCTTTTATACGTCCGGATCAATTTGACCTTCTTTAAAGTCACTCCTCCCCTGGTAATGGCAGGTAGGGTTTTTCTTCCTTTACTTGTCGCGGCTTAAAAGCAGAAGGCCTCAAAGATTTCAGTCGTATTTCATTAGCAGCCCCAGTGGTGTTTTAAACGTTTTCTTTTGAGAGTCGGCTTTTCCT
>JAUZNK010004160.1:0-10552 GCA_035046665.1 Euphysa ruthae | reverse complement strand
AGTTTTTTATGTCATAAATGATGATTTATGGTTATTATTTATATTTCTTATACTTGCTGAAGAATATACCTTAAAGAAGATTGTATATTGTATTAGAATGTATCATTAATTAGGGAAAAATAATGAAAAATACTGTAACTTTGTACTTTTTTGAGAAATTTGACTTTTTTACCCACTGAAATTAAACTCACTGATTTTTTTTTTTTTTTTAAAAAATGAAAAATTCTATTTATCTACAACATACTTACAAAGTATAAAACTAGTATAAAACTTACAAAATTTGGAGTGATTTGGACTATTATTTCTAAAGTTATAAGCAATATAAGCTTGTTTCTATTTTCAGTCGCCTTAGGAAATACCAAATAATTCGGAAGAGTCCAATTCCGGTACTCTCAGAAGAATGGTCAGTGTGACCGAATGCCACCTCCGCAGCCCGTTTACCGTCCATTTCCATAAACTAGGGCATCAGAAAATATCATAGACAATTTTTCCCTTTTAAGGTGCTGCAGCCGCCCACTTGGGGCCTGGTCTATAGGTATTTTACAATCTCTTTCAAATTCATTGTGTAGTTAGTCATTTAGAAAGTACAAATCTGGTCATTTCGTCATTTTTTTCTCGAAGCATCCTCTGCGTTTC
Organism: Euphysa ruthae; assembly: GCA_035046665.1. Lineage (NCBI taxonomy): Eukaryota > Metazoa > Cnidaria > Hydrozoa > Anthoathecata > Corymorphidae > Euphysa > Euphysa ruthae. The sequence continues at coordinate 9,916 of JAUZNK010004160.1, read as the reverse complement.
TGGGTACTTTCCTCTTAGTCCCCCACCACATTATTTCTTGAAGAGAAATAAAAAACATATGCTCTCGATAGATCCGATATTTCAGTTGTTCCAGGCAATATTGAAATTTTCAACGATTGCCATTAAAGCAATGGCACATCTATTTGGAAGATATAAAGCAATCCCTCATCTCGCAGGAGAAGCCACCTAAAACTTATTGTTGAGGTAGAGCGCTACCATGATGATTTTTACACTGACTAAATGGGCTTTGTTGATCTCAACTGTTTGTCGTATTTGGCCCACCGACTGCAAAGGGCTCTCTCCGCAACACTTCTGTATAAACTTCCCGTAAAAAGTTATTCCAATCAACGACTCACAGAATTGTGTTCAAGCTATATATCAATCCGCAAGCCAGATTCAACTCTATTGCCTCAAATTGCACCTCAAACGGCTCCATTGCCTCGAAGCTGCAGTGTCATTTAAATGACACAGCATCAATTGATGCCCATTTGCGCACACGTTCGGATTATGAATCACTCTCCTTTGTTCTAAAAACAGGACGCTTGCTTGTGGGGGATTTACTAAGAATTAAAAAAAAAAAAAAATGTTGAGAAACTATTCAATGGACTGGAGGGCCATAAAATGGCTTATAGAAAGAAACTACAGTCCAGATTAAAGAGCCAAAGTGAAATTCTTCCTAAATCTGTTGACCAACTCCCGCTTTATTTCATATGCGTTATATATATATATTAGACATTTGGAGAGCTATGTCCATTTTCTCAAAGGTATGTTTAAAAAATATTTTCACAATAGACGCATAACTAGGTTCGCGGAATTTATTTTCGCGATCGTTGTATATTTAGCTCATTTCACAAAATTTATTTTCGCAGTATAGGGGCAAACTCGCTAAAATCAATCTCGCTAAAATATCTTCCGCGACAAAAAAACAAACAAAAACAAATAATACACCATAATTTTTCTTAGGTTATTTCAAAAGAAAAATTCGCCAGTGATAAAAAAAAAAAACTTGTTGGATCAAGCGTGCACAAACCTACAAAGATTTGTTGTTCACTCTGGTGCATATTGGAACAAACGAGAGCAGCTCTGCAAAAACAAGGAACAGACTGTTTCACAGCAAGAGAGGATTTCTATCTATCGTTTCTAACAGTCGTGGTGTTGTCAATTTTCGGACATCTTTGAGACATCTCATGGATTAATTTACACATCGGAATGGGAAGCGACAGATTTCTTCGTCTAGGTTAGCGGCAAATATATACCAACACACTTATTTGACAAGGAGGTAACAATAATTATCCGTGTTCTTGAAATACAAATGCAGCTATAGAAGCAGAATGCAGGAGCAGTCTCATTGAATGGACCACTCTAAAAAATAAAATGAGCTTGCAGCACAAGCTATCAAATAAAGTATTTCGTCCTAAATCATGGGAAGAAATTGGAAGCGCAATTATATGCGCTAAATTATATATTATAATATATTTTTACTGATTGATTTTTTTCTGTGTCACAATTTAAGTTCAGCTGATGCAAAGAGGAGCTTTAGCCAGATGAAGAATATCAAAACATCGAAGCCAACCAAATATGGAAATGCGCTACTCACTCTGCAGTTACGAATCAAATTGGATAGTGTTCACATTGCGCAGTTTGATCCGAAAGAGTCTATTGATCGATTCCATGCTCGCCCATCCAAATTTCCTTTGCTTTTGTCGTATACACATACCGTAATAATTTTGTAGTGTATTAATTAATCACTTTATCTGTCATCCTTCCTTTTTCGGTAAGTCTTTTGCCACCTTTTAGTAGTTTTCCTTTGTATGATAATTTAAGAGAGCGCAACCGCGATCCAACTCTTTTTTGTACATGACCAATACATTCGCTTTTTTCAATTTTATACCCTGAGTAAACATTCTCAGTTACAATTTCTTGATAAGACTTACTGTCACCATCACTACGGTATTTTGTATAACGTAATTTATTAAAAACTGCCGAGCGTCTAAACATTTGTAGAGCTCCAGAAACCTCCATCGCACCTGCACTACCTGTGTGATTAATCGGACAAATATGAGATTCTACCCAGTCATTGCATCCCAGTAAATCCTTGTTTTTCTGCCAAAACTGGCAACTTTTACAAGAGTTTGCGTGTCGACACACTTGCCGTCACTTATGGCTGTAACAACAGCGTTGAGCGAGGAAAACCCACGTCGCTGCCACTTTTCATCAACACTGACCGTAGCATTTTTTATATCAGGTTCTCCGATGGTCGACATACTTGTACATTGTGCTTGTTCTGTTGCTTGCTTCTTTGAATCTTGGGCGACTTTGCTGTAAGAATAATGCATTTTAGAGACAATGTCATTGTATTCTTTTTTTGCATTGGCGGTGGACAATTTATTATGTTGCAAAAAGTATGCATTGCAGCATAACCTTTCCCGATTTCTCTAAAAGCTACGCACATCCTCATATTAATGTCAAATGATGTCATGACAACAACAAATTATTTGGTATGGGCCTTAGTACCAACCTTTATCTTAAGTACAAATAAATCTAATATTGTAAATAGGCCTTACACTAGCGATTTTTGAATTACACATTACATTAGGGAAATCGGTATGATGATTGTTATCATGATTTATTTGCTGTATATATTGAATATTCTAAAATAAATGCATGTCTTGCAAAAAACATTAGCTTTTTTAAAGAATTGTAATATTGAATTTATCTTTTTTCATAACTACCTCAAGATCCTATATGTACGATTTGCCTGCACTATACACTATTAAATTGTCATCAATATCAACATTTCTCGTTATTTCCGATCTTTATCAGGAAATGTCTTTCTTAAAAAATAGAAACACTTTTCAATTTTTTAAAAATTTCTTGGAATTAGATGTTATATATTATTTTAATATGTTTAAAAACTGACTCAAATTATTTATTTTGAATTACATGCAAATTTTATCTAATAGTGCAATGAAATAAACACTTTCTAAGATTTTAAAAATTAAACAAATTCCCTAGAAGATTTATACAATACTTTAGAATATTTTATAATTATTATTTTAGATTGTCCAACACACACAAAATATCGGTTCCAATATAACAAAACAATTTTCAGGTGACAAGCAAATTAAAAGAAGAAATTTTAAATAGAAAACATACGTTTGGTGAACTAATCTTACCACAATCGTACACAAAGTTGGTGCTAAAAGAAGAAATTGAAATCGAAGTATTTACTTGTAGAAGGTAGAAAACAACCATTAGATCAAATCTTGCAAAAACACATAGCAAATATCTTTGATTAAAACCTGATGGGAAATACAGTGAAATGGATCGCCAACAAGTAATATCAGATCTCAATATTAAATAAATATAGAAAGTGGTGCAATAAATAACACTGGCACTTTAAAATGTAAACTTAAAATTTTGGAAAGAAAACGATATTTTACGATTTGGAATAATATATTAACTGTCTATAACCATAGTCATTTATTAATTGCAATCTCTGCTATGTATGATACAGCTTTATATTATACGTCTGGTGAGTATAAAAATATTTCTAGTAAAACGATAATTGTTCAAGCGTAAGTTGAACCTCCCGTTTGGTAAATATTAGCAAGATCTACAGATGAAACCTTGGCTTATTCATGAGCACAGACTTGATGACATAATATGCTTAAAAACACCTACCTATGTAGAAGATATACTATTTACTGGCATGTTATCAAAAATATCAGATCGGCAAGAGAAGGCATTAATAACCCAACAATCAAACGAAAGATCTCAAAACAAAACAAAATGTTATTCTAACTCACAAAACACGAGATTGCAAATGAATTACACCAGAGAAATATAAAATTAATTATAAAAAAAAAAAAAAAAAAAAAAAAAAAAAAATACTGAAAAATACTCAGATTGGATTATCAATAGTTGTATTATTTTATTTGTTTCCTCATCTGTTAGATTTTCTCTATTATTTCTCTGAGATTGGGTAGCTAATTTTGCTTCTATTTCTTTGAAGTTCACATCAGGTATGAGTCCATATAACCTTTCTTCTTCTTCCCACTTTTTTATTCTTTCGTTCATTTTTCTGTCTTTTGTCAAGTTTTCCTTTGTCATGTCAATTTCTTCATAGATTCTTCTTATTATGCGAGTATGATTTCGCTCATAATCTGTTTCTTTTAAGTTTATTTCTTTGTTGTCAATTAATTCTTTATTTACATTAAATTTAATTCCATTGGGTGTGTTTGTTATATCTATAAAGTCGTGAAGGTCAGTACGTTTAAGGTCTTTGGCCTCATGACCGTTTAGTTTAAAGAATTGAATATCCATACCGCCCTATCATTTTTCTATTGCAATTTAGCCTTTACGTCATCCATGAAGTATTCCCCTAGAATATTTACTTTAGGCATGAGATAAAGCTCGACTCTTCTATCAACCTGCCTCTGATTGTTATCTTCAAATGTTACGTTTATTAACGCTGTTCCAAGGGACTCGATTATTTCTCCATCGACTCCCCTCATTGGTCTTCCTTCCTTTATTTCTATATCGTGTGGCACTTTCTTAACATCCAATATGTTTGCTTGTGCTCCGGTATCCATTATAAACTTTACTTTGTTGTCTCCAATCATACCGCTGATTGTTACATTCTCTATTTTTGATTTTTGAATGCTTTCTGCCCATTTTATCCTGTAATATGATAGGCGTATTTTCCCATTCAACATTCCTATTTCTTCTGATAAATTGTACTCGAGGTATATTGTTATTTTGAATTTCGTTCTGTTGATAGGTTTCATTCCATGGAGTGGTTTTAATTCTTTTGATTGGTTTAATTTCCGGATGTGTTGGATTAGTTGGGCATTGGTTTCTGTAATATCCCGTTTGTTGACATCCGAAGCATTTTATATTTTTTAAATAGTCATCCGTTGTTTTATTATTTTTGTTCTGATGGTTAGCCACTTTTTCTACTTCTTTTAACGCTCTAGTCCTTTCCTCGTTCTTCCATCCAGTGTTATATCGTTCTGTTTGGTGTAAATTCATTTTTTCCCTCGATCGATATGGATTTACTTTGTGTTGATCATAGTATGTGGGTCTCCTATCCTGGGATAATTTTGTTTTAGTTTTTCTCTATTTGGTTAGGGATTATAGGTTTCTGGTCCCTTATGTACAGCATACGGCTTAAATTCTACTTTTTTTCTTTTTGAAGGACCTTCAGTCAACATAGAAAGAAATGCAAAAAAGATAATTAAGGAAATCAAAGATAGGAAAAAAGGAGACACGCTAGAAAAAACAGATACACAAGCCAGAGCAATAGCAAAAAAAGCAGTAGATGAACGAAGAAAAAAAACTTCAGGATTATGGCATGATATATGGTCAACCCTAAACTCAAAATGGGATGGCCTCTTAAGAGGACTGAGTGATATACTATTGGCTATATGGAAAATTCTTAAGAAAATAATAACACCAATCTTAGCAGTAACAGGTGCAATAATAATATTATATGTGTCATGAAAATTAATTTGGATTTGTAAACCATCAGAGGTTAAAAAGCTTAAAAAGGCACAAAACAAGAAATTCAACCAACTTATCAAGATAGCTGGTAGAAAAGGGATGAAACAAGGAATGAGTAAAAAACAAAGAAAGCAGTAATAAGAGAAATCATACCTAGAAGGAAGAAAAATAGAGCAAGGAAGAATGTACGGAGTACTAGATCCAAAATACGGTTATAACAAAAGAATGGAAATAAACAATGATATTTATAACCAACATTATAAAACCATAAAGAACAATAGATCATAAGTTAATATATATTCAACGGTATAAAAGGAGAAACCAAACAAAAATTTAAATCATTCTTAAAATAAAATGGAGAACGTCGGGGGTTCATTTATCACAGTTAGAAGAGAAAGTAATAAAACTATCATTACAAAAATAGATAGAGAAGCGATCGAAGCGGAAGAAACTTTAAAAGAAGAATACGAAGAAAAAATATGGAAACTAAGAACCAAAGTTCGACAAGTAGAAATAAAAAATGCGAAATATATAAGCTTACAAGATCCCGATGGTACAAAAAAATCAATTATTGAAATTTGTTAAAAATTACAAGAAGTAAATTGGCTCATTAATGAAGTAGACGAAATAGAGGACATGCAAGAATTAAGTAAACTAGCCCTCAAAATACACGTAAGTAACATAAGGAGAGAGATTGTTGTGACTCTGGGAATGTATACAAGAGCTAATGAAATAATCACCGACGTCGAATGGAATAATGGAGAAATTATCTACTACGGAATGGAGGAAATAGAACATGAGGATAAAGAATGTACTTTATGTGAGAAATTTAAGAAGGAACTCACTTATAAATACCGAAGCATGGTCGAAATGAAAAAGCAATATATAAACAAAACAAAATAAAAGAAACTAAGGAACAAGAAAGCATAAAGAAGCAAGAAGAATGGGAGTTCGAGGATTCGGACAAAGAAACCGAGTATGACAAATAAGGGGCTATTGCAAGAAATGAAAAAGCATAAAATTGATAATTAACCCCCTGAATTTTATATTTTATAGTCTATATTTTTATTATAACCCCCTGAATTTATGTATATATAGAATGTGAGGAAATTTATAAATCAGTATCTTTTAACAATTTAAACTGAGAGGAACTCATGTAATTATAGTAAAGTCTGCCATTAAGAGAGCAGCATTATAAAGTTTGAAAAGAAATCTTATTAAATAAAATTTAGTTGTTTAAATTCTCTCAGTTAGATTGCCTTGGGTTATGAATTAATAAGGATAGGGAGGATCGATAAGTGTATGATCTTCTTTAAATAGTGTACATACAGCTAGTTAAGAAATTAGCTAGTAAGATCACGAGCTGTTTAAAAATTTATAATCAGGAACAAGACCCGTGAAAGAAACACGTAAAAATCCATTTGGCGACCTTGCCAGGACGGTTACCAGAAGAAGAGTAAGGGAAACCCAAACACGTAACACCTGGGATATAAAATGCAGGAAGGAGATTGATTAATAATGAAGGATAAACGTTCAAGGAGTGTTACCCCATCTTCTGAGAGAGGTAGATCAAGGAGTCGAAATTCGGAAAGAGTAATCGTTGGCCCGGAAAGGTGAATCTTACTTCGGAAGTTCAAGGAATGGCGAAGTAGCAAGAATGAGCTTAGAAGGAGGTCTCGCTCAGGAAGCCGAACAACAAAAAAGAACAGTGGGGATAGAGAAACAGAAACCGAATTTTCGGAACAAGACACTGATTACGGTGAATCAGAAGTCGAAAAAAAACCTACTTATAAAAGATTAGCGGCAAAAGCACTAGAAACATACCGACAATATTCCGATGCGGAGCCAAAAGAAGAGAAAGAAGTACTAGCATATGTCAATAAGGTATATAATGAACACAGTGAACCTGAGGAATACGATACCGAGGAGGATCGAAAGGCAGGAAAGAGACGAAAGAAAAAGTCTAAGAGACACCGAAAAAATTATACAATAAGGAAATCATCATGACTCCGATTGAAATTGTCCAATTGGCCTTTCAGAATTGTACTCCTAATGACATTATCGATGAATATCTTCGATATAGCAGAAAGAAGAACGAAAAGAAAGAACGGGAAAGTATAAAATATACACCGGTCTTACCACATAAAGAGAAGATAAAAATCAACCACGAACCCCAACTAAGGATAATAACCAATCAAGAAATGCTTATGGATCGTAATAACGAGGCAAGTCTTCGGCAAGAGATGACAAAGCTGATTGAAAAAATCGAGGCCAATATGCTAGTTATTAAATGGGAGAAGCGAAGCTTCTTGCTACTAAGTACCAGCTGGAAGCGCTGACGAAAATATGCAACGAAGAATAGCAAACATTCAAACAAATCAGGAATACAATGAAGCAGTAAAATTTAGGATGTTAAACTGTTTACATGAGCAAGATATAACTCTCGCCGAGATACAACCAACGTATGAAATTACAGATGTGGACATGACTGTGATGCTCTAGCGTCTAATTCAAAGCATTACCACATATTCCGGTTTTCGCACTGCGCTAACTAGTCGATATGTTTAATAGTTTGTGAAATGTCAACGTTTCCATTTTTTTTTTGAATTGCCCTTTTAACCTTTAATTAGTGTCATGTAAGTATTAACCATGAAAGATTAAAAGGAAAACCTGGATCATCAGACAAACCCAGAGGGTCCCAAATTACTGTTAGTTTAAGAGTTGACAGCCTATGACTGCAATTCATCGAAATATGACTGTAAGATGCCAAAAATTTGTTTTTCAGCAGCCATTGAAAGTTATGCAGACGTTGTTAACAATGCGAAGCCTACAAAAAAGGTCCGAGAATCAAATGCAGGCTTAGATTTACACTTCCCCGCATTACCACCAACAATTTATCCAAAGAATAATGATCAAGTGAGTGAAACTTGACTCTTTGAAAAGGAACAACACTGAAAAACACCCAAAAATTGTAGCCGCAAGGGAAGTGGTACAGCAATCATTTGAAAACTATCAGAGAAATCCAACTCGACTCAGGGAAAAGCTCTGGAATGACTCAAAGCAAAAACTTCAAATAACATACAATTAAATTGAAGAAGAGGAGCTGGGAGACATGATAAGACTAGTTGAAGAAGCACACAACAGAAGAAAATACGGGGAGAGTTGGAAGTTGATAAGTAAAATCTCAAACAGAAAAGAAAGAAAGCGAGGCATAGCCAAAGGGAAATCCAACGAGGAAAGAATTATGAAATGGTACTCGCACTTTCACAGCCTCTTAGGAAACAATCCAGAAGACATAAAGGACGAAGACATAGAAAACGATCCAATTCTAGAAAATCTGTGTATAGATAGATGATGGAAACTTTATTAACGATGAATTAGAAAGCGCAAGGATGAGTCTCAAGAATGGCAAACGACCTGGACAAGACAAAATTCCACCAGAAGTCGTCAAGAAATGTGATTTCAATGATATCATACTTGATCTGGCAAATAACCTGCTCAATTATCGTGACAAACCAAGCCAATGGTCGGAGAACAATCTAATCCCAGTTCCAAAAACGGGTGACCTAAGTGACACATCTAACTACAGAGGAATTAGCCTAACACCTAGCGTGGTAAAACTAGTTAACAAAATGATCTTGAACAGGATTCAACCAAAGATTGAAAAATATCTTCGTCTAAATCAAAATGGCTTCAGACCTGGACGGAATTACATAGCCCATATCCTGGCGTTGAGAAGGTTGATAGAAGAATTTAAAAGTCACAATTTAAAAGCAATAGTTGTATACGTAAGCTTCAAGAAGGCATTTGATTTAATCAACCGGTCGAGTATGATGAGAATTCTTAAGGCGTATGACATACCGTCAAAGCTCCATGCAATGATAGGAAAAATGTACGAGGGCACTAAAGCAAGGGTAATCACCCCTGATGGCGAAACATACTACTTCCAGATCAAGAATGGAGTGTTACAAGGAGATACTCTTTCCCCCCTATCTGCTTACGATAGTCCGAGATTATGTTCTGCGAAATACTTTCACATAGAGTGAGGAAGATATGGGATTTACCCTACAAAGACGAAGAAGCCAAAGAGTGCTTTACTTACCGAGGAAATAGATGTTACTCAAGCCGTTTTAAACAAGCTTGAAACAGAAGCTGAAAAAATGGGACTTTACTGCAACGCAAAGAAGACAGAAGTGCAAGCATACATGTTTTTTTTTTAAAAGCATATCTTTTTTAGAGATCAGGCTCGGATATGCATAGTAAAATTTTCTCAGGAGGCTCAAATTATGCTTGTGGTATGCTTATTTTAGTATGTCTTCGGGAAATGTTTTTTATCTAATTCGAAGGACTAGCAAATTTAGAAGTGTGGAATACAAGAACAAACTCAAGAATATATCGAGAATAAGTCTTT
>JAUZNK010004159.1:0-10552 GCA_035046665.1 Euphysa ruthae | reverse complement strand
TATATGTGTGTGTGTGTGTATAAAAAGTCACAAGACTGGACGGTTATAAAGTTTCAGGTGTTAAAGTTTGAAATACATTTGTTTTAACTATTGAGGTAATTTGATTTTAGAATTTTTCAAGTCATTGTTGAACTTTGAAGTAAGAGAAAGGTTGTTTCAGTTGAAATTGAAAAATTTTCATTTTTTTTGCGTGGCTTTAACTGAATGCGAGGTTGGATATATCCACATAGTTAAATGATCTCTCAAAAGTGTCTGTGGTTGGCTGATTTATAAGAATAGAGAGATTGGATGTGATAACTTTTGAAACCGAAACGATGAAATCTAAAAAAATTAATACGTGATAAAATGGGGGTTGGTTATTGTCAAAGTCCCTCCACTGTTGCTTGACAATTTTTTTTTTTAAGTTTACATAAACAATCTTGATAAATAGCTCTTTCCATTGCGGGGTGAACCACTTATTTTATTGAACGCATCGTATCTCAAGATAACGATTAAAAATTAGATTTTGATTTAGTTCAAACCCCCAGATTGATGTTGAATGAGTTGCACGTAGGTTGGAACACTCTTAAGTTGTGTTATCAAAACAAAAATTTTACGCTAACATAAATATTAGCGATTTCATGTTAATTTTTAAAAATGTTGAAAAAGCCAATTTTGACAAATTATTTATACCTCTAATAATTTTTGTGTTTATATATAATATTTATATTAATTTTGAAGATAATTTCTTGAACCTTAACATGCTTTTTTACAAAATAAAAAATTAAATATAGATTTAGTTACATTAGAAAATGTAAAACCCACTTTTCTGCAAAATTTTAGTTGACAAAATAGCTCACATTTGCTGTGTGCAGGTTTGAAACAGCTGTGATGTGAACTAACATGCATTATATCCATGCTAGCAGACATTAATGCTCCATCAAACTTACTTTTTATGTATAATATTGCTTGGAGCTGTAGCAGAAACATCATAATAGTACAATGCTTATAGCTTAGTATACCATTTATACTGGATTCAACGCTTTGAAAAGATTCTTTTGAAAAAATTTGACGCTTTTGTCTTGTTAATAATTGGGTCAGTAATTTCCTTGATAACATTTTTGTTAATTTTTCATACATTATCTGGGTAAGCCTTGTAAATAAAATGATCTTGAAAAATTGAAACCAATTTTAAAAAAGCAAAAAAATGTCCCAATTCAGAACTTATAATAATTTTGCTGGAAGACACCGGCTTTTTTCTCACCTTTCAGTTTGACAAATGCATAATTAAAGTAACAGAATTCACCAACAAGTGGTTGAGTGACTTGTGAGTTAGGGTTCTCATTGGGATGACAGAGACATGGTGGTGATACTTGTTGTTCAATAATAGCATCTTCAATTTTAAAAAATGCATTCAAATTGCTTATTGGCTTCGCATAGCACTGATGTTTAATGGAGTAGTTTTTGTTGATATCTTCGCTAACTGTAACCTCTCCAGGCTTTAGATAAAAATAATAATTAAACATATTTCCAATGTTTTTGTTTTTTAACGTCGGGCCAACAAACGGTTTTCGAACTGGTTTTATTTTAGAAAAGCCCACTGGTTTGGTTCTGGTGTATTTAGAGATCCTATTTGAGCTTGCAGTAAATAACCGCTCAGTCAGCAGACCATAAATTATTATCACATCGAATAGAATCAAATGCTACTCATGTGCTGAGTGGGCGTTACCCAGATTTGAGCCCAGAAACTTACAATAGGGAGTCAGTTATCTTACTCTGTTACTTTCTTTTTGATTCAAAAATCTTTTTGGGGGTTGCTATCTTTCATGTTCCTTTCTACTAACGACGACTTACACTGGCTGACCTTAAGGTTTGCATCAAAATTTTCAGACTTTGTTTTCAAATTATCTAGTTTCACCAATAAAACATCATTTTTTCCTGATATAACCTGTGAATTAAAATCATCTAAATAAAATTCCTTTATGTGCTGTTTCGTTTCCACACAAATTTCTTTGCCAGATCGATCAGGAGTCATAATTTGCTTCTTTGTTGCTGGAGACAGTGACTGTAAATTTTTTTGCTAGGAGAGGCATGAAGGGCTTTTTGGCTTTTTGTATCTTTTTCAAAACTTTTCCTTTATGTTGTTTAGACTTTAAGGGTAGCTTCACTACTTGTGGTGGATTTTTTTGTTTTAATTCACTGTAACGCTGTTTTCATTCACGTTTCTTTTTCCGTCTTTCTTTTGCTTCAACGAGGTTTTTACCAGCAGTTTTTTGTTCAGCTTGTTTCACTCGGTAAATTTCAACATCTTTTGTTTTTATTTCTGCTTTCCTTTATTTTTTGATCATTTGCCTTTAATTTTTTTATAGTCCATTATCTAAATAAACCAACGTTAGTTTTGCATCAAAATTGTATTTTTAAAAACATAAAGTATCTAATACTCGCATACACGAACACCAGAATTTGATACACAAACAACACAGTTTGCAACAATATAAATATTGCATTAATGCAAAGTAATGTAATCATTTGGGAGGTTGTTATAAATAAACAATACATTTTCTTAGGGTCACACATCACTCTGGTTATTTATTATTAACTTGAATAAATGAAGAATTTAAAATATGAAAATTTTTTTACATTCAATAGGTTTTTAAAAAGATATATATACAAACTTATTTTGCCTATGTTTTGACACACGTAATGTGGAAAAAAAACTATTAAAGCGAGTTCCTTTTTCTACTCACAACCATAAGATAAGCACCTAAAAAGGATGCCATTATGGATGAACCAAGTTGATCTTTGCATAAAAATTCTAAAATTGGCCATAATACTGAAAAAATAGAAAGTGTATTTGTTTTGATATTATACAATGGCACAATTTTAGTTTGCTCATACGATACCTATCTTTTAATATAGGAACGGTTTTATTTTATCTTTTTAGGAGTAATTCTCATAAAACAACATAAAAGTTGATTTTTAACCTTTCTGAGTATATTTTGAAAAAAGACTAACACTATTTTCAATCCTGTCCTACTTAAGCAATATTTGGAAGAAGCTCACTGAATTTTCTTATGGGACTTAATCAAAATTTTGGTTTTAAAGTAAAGTACATGTTATATAAACCAAATGAATGATGTTTCTGTGTTAGCACACACCTAAATTTTATTTTGACTTATAGAAACCAAAATTTAAGAAAATCTTTTCTTAGTATATACGAAGAATAAGGTGTGTGTATTATATTTGCAATGATTTAAAATTTTTTTTGTTAGCGGCATAAATTATCTTAAAAAATTAATTTCCAATAGAGAGGGGTAGGATACCATCGATAATTCAAATCTGACATATTTGGGTTGCTGTTGCTAACTCGAAAACTCTGGAAACTCTGCTTGGACAATGATTACACAAAAATCTTTTATTTTCCCAAAAATTATATTAATGCAAGAAATACTAAATAAATTTAACTCATTTGATGATAGGTGCAATGCCGATTTTTGCTTATGACTTTGATAATCTTGTTTTACTAATATGTAGAGAAGTGTTGGCACGCCTGCTTAGATTTGAATGGCCTTTGGTCCAAATTTCTGGTTAGGAGTTATTATTTTGATAATGGGAAAGTTCAATAACATTACACAAACCAAAAGTAAAGGAAAGACTTGGTTCAAACAAATAGTTATTTTTAGAAAAAGCACAAAATTGTGATCTAAAGTATTTGGTAGTTTATTTTGAATTTTTCTGAATTCATGTTTATATAAGTTATGGTATAAGTTACGGTATAAGTTACGGTATAAGTTACAGTATAAGTTACGGTATAAGATCCTATTAAAAGTTGAAAAAAAAAAACGATTCAAGTTGGTCTCATTTATTTCTGGTAAGATCATTATACTGAAATTTAACAATGTCTTGTTTTGCTATACAAAAAAATCTCTTTAATACATGACGATGGAGCAGGGTATTTTTTCATAATGGTTATTTTTATTTTATTGTTCAAAATTTTTTTAGAACCAATTTAAAAATAAAATTATGGCTCAAAATACGCAAGGCATACAACAACTATTAGCTGCTGAAAAGAAAGCTGCTGATTTAATTGCTGATGCTCGAAAGAGAAAAACAAAGAGATTGAAGCAAGCTAAAGAAGAAGCAATTGCAGAGATTGAACAATTCCGCAACGAAAGAGAACGTAGCTTCAAAGACATACAAAACAATCAAGTAGGCCAAGAAGATTTTCACAAGCGTATAAAAGAAGATGAAGATTCTAAAATGTTGATTCTTGATCAGGATGTAAAGAATAACAAAGAAGAGGTGATAGGCAGAATGCTTGAGTTAGTTTATGATATCACTCCAGAGCTTCATGAAAATTTCCGTGTCTAACATTGTTGTCAATGAAATATTTTTATAAGTTTTTTTAGAAACAATATTGTAGTTTTTTCTCTAGCTTAATTTAATTTATATAATTTATGTCAGCTGTTGTCTTTTATGAATGAAATAATTAAAACTTAATTTTGAGTAAAACTGTCATTGTTTATATCCGATTTATTTCTTTTTTAGTAAGGAGATTTTCACATAAAAATAATGCTCAGAATCTAGTTTATTTGTTTTTTTGTAAATGACAAAAATATTTACATTTCTCACAGTATTTTATTTCTTAATTAATACAATTATTGTTATGTACTGTAGTTATTATTAAACCCTGTTGATACCACAAATTTGCATGTTTAAATTACCTTTTTTTTTAGTAACCGTCGTTTTGCAACCCTGAAAAAGCTGATCCTTGTCCATCCATTAGTATTTTTTTTCTGTAATTGTTTATTAGTTTTTGAACATCTGGCCAAGTCTTAAGTTCATTCATGCTTGTTTTTTTTGTTGTTTGTTTGTTTTTTTCAAATGGTGATTGTGAATGTTTGAAAAATGTTATCGTTTTTTGTTTTGTTTGTATTTTGCCTGAATATACTCTTATGGTCATTTTATGCCTAAAGTAAATTTTAAAGTTACAATTTTTTTTAAAACGCACTTTTCTGATATTTTGCATGTGGATCTTATTTTAGGTTTTAATTTCGATTTTTTGTATTTTATTTATGCATCCATCACCATATTTTTGTAGCCATTATGGATTCCTCTATAATGATATAAAGTGAATAATATTTGTTTTAATTTTTGGTACTGTTCTTCACATATTTGCTTTGCCCATAAGTCTTAATCAAGTACATAAATCTATTTTTCAGCCATTTTAAGTGTTTGAATTGCGTATCCATCACAATGGAACCGCTAAGTTATATAACTAAATATAATGTATTGTAATGTTACCGAAATTGATTGCTGTTGGATACTGTTGTAAACAAATATTATTGCGCCTGACTGATAGCAATTTTTTGTATTACCATTGTGGAGAAAGTTAAGTAACAATCTGAAAATATAATTTTTTCTTGAGCTTAGTGAACATGGTTCATTTTTTCACAAAAGAATCCTGGAACATTGCTTTCATAAAATCTTCCATTTGAAATAAAAAAAAAATGGTTCCCAAAAAGTGTTTTTTTGCTGAGCTGAGCAAAAATTCATATTTTTTGAGTAATAAGTTTTCAAAGTTCGGCTTTGGAAATTTGGAAATTTGGTTTTTTGAGTTTCAGATTTCATGACCCTTAAAATAGCCTGGTTTTCAGAGTAATTTTCTAAATAGATTATAATTTGGAATGTTAATTTCAAATCTTGGGATTATGCTGTTTTCATTGATTTCTATCAATTATGAAAAATATTGAAATTCATTTTCTTTGTGTTGTGTAGCTGAATAATTTTTTAAGTTAGGTTTTTATTCTGCCTAAATGTTTTATGACAATGGTTATGCTGCTGCTCATGAAGATTCACATTTTTAAAATATATATATATATATATATTTCAGTCAGTCTGACACATTTCTTTCAACTTTTAATCATAGCTATAATATGCAATCATAAAATGTCAATTGTATGTATTGATGTGGTCATAGTATGTCTGCTTTTGGATACATTTTACAAACATAATGAAAGAATAAATTTTTAGTTGTTTTGCTATAGTTTGTATATTTTTAAAAAGACATTTTTTTTTGAGTGTTTTCAGATAGGTGCATATGAGATTGTCTTTTAAAGTTTGAATTTAATCAATATTTTTTTACTGGTAATTATTTTTAGTTTAATTATTAGGCATAAGTACTGATTAAAGAGGCTCAGAGCTTATGTTAATTTGGCTAAATCATTTTCATTTTCTTCTCATTTTTTCTCCCAATCTTAACAGTCATTCATTCATTCATTCATTCAATCCAGTCCACCCTTGACTGGTGTTTGAATGCCTTTGATAATAATTGTGACTTATCAGTTTAAATAGGGATAGACAACATTATTTAAAAATAAATTTTTTTTTTTTTTTGTTAAAATTAATGTCTCATCATGCTCTAAAAGAACATAAAACGTTTCAGCAAATATCAACTTGACGGAGGTGAAATTTCTGAGTATACTAGGTATCATAGACATATAGCTGGCAGGATTGCAAAAAGAAAAAAAAACACGAAGATCGTTGTGAAAACATAACATGGATACAATGCGAAATAAGCTTCATTATTCTATGAGCTTTTCTGATGTCTGTAAGAGGAATTAGAGTGTCAAATATCAACCAGCAAATGAGTAATTTTCCTGACGGTTTCGATATTGCATGCAATCTAGCAAGATTGAAGTGGTTTTAAATTTTATGAATTAGTTGTGTAATAAATATAAACATATATTTTTTTTTCTGCAGGCGTTTATATTTTATTATTGTGTCTATGTGGGGTAGTCTGACTGATAGAAAATGCTTTCATCCTCACACTCAAAATGTAATTCCTGGTTTGTTTAGAAATTGATGTTAAGAAATAAATGTACTTTTTAGAAAATATATGTATATAACATTAAAACGAAAAATAAGACTATGAGCTCGGCTCGTAGTCCCAAAAGAAATAATTTCCAACATAAAATGTTGCGACCAATGGATGTTGATTTTGATAAGTTTTGGAAAGATATCCACCAAACTATTAAGAATGTAATTACACTTGCTCCAGTTACTAAAGCAGAATGGCAAGACCGATTCACGTATCTTTTCATAATACTTGATTAACTGACATTTCTCAGCTATTTTTTTATTGTCATGTTCTTTCTGATTGTTCTTTGGTTTTTAACCACTTTTCTTTGTACTAACAAACCCTGGTATCGGATCATGCTTTTATTGTTTGTCTGTACATTGTTAAGATAACTTGATAGTAATTTCATGATATTTATATACTTATTGAAATGTTTTCCTAATTGATGCATGTGTTTATTTTATTATCAGAAAAATCTTTCAGACCTTTCCAAGTATTTTTATTTGCTACGAAAACTACTTATTCATTTTGTTTGTTGGCTGAGATTAAATTCTTATTTTCTAAATGTAAACCTTTTTTTTTTTCAAGCTTATGGATATATCAAAATTTTTTTTGCATTGCTGAAAGTAATTCTTAAGGCAGTTTTTTAACCTGAGAACTGACCAAATGTGGTTTTCATACTGATATTGTTATTTGTCAACATACGTGGACATCCTTTAAATATAATATGTTTGTATTTAACACAAACGAAAGTGATATCTATAAAATATGTACATCAAATACGGATGGATTAGATGCACGTCTCTACAATGAGACAAGAGAGTTCTTTGAAAGTCATGCTCATGCAATATATGCTGTAAGTCCTTATCTGAATTTTATATTTTGTAAGGCCTTATTATTTTCAAGGATGAAAGAGTTCCGGATTTATCCGTTATGTTAAATAATATTCTTCCGGAATGGAAAACTGAAAAAAAAATTTTTTTTGATCTTAGTAAATATTTGTTACGGCATATAAATATTATAAGATATATATATATATATATTTGACAATTGTTATTTTGCTATTTGAGGCAAGGAGTTCCCCGAGATTCAGCTACATCATCACAATGTGTGCCTTTATTTAAAGATATTTAAATATTTTAAAATAAAAATCTTGCAACACATATGCGACTGTTTAAATCTAAATATATCGAGAGAAAGGACACTTAAAAATGAGGCAACGTTCTGATATGCTGATTAAGATAAAAGTTTAGTGTTCATTTAAAATAGATGAGATTAGTGTTTAATATGCACAGTAATAGTTGTCTAATATGCATAACATAGTTTAAGTTATGCAGTATTTTATTAACCTCCCTGTTACAAATCTATTTATATTAGTGGTTAATTTTGTTTTTTATAGAGCGGGTAAAATTTTTTTTGCAATACACAACATGAGACGAAACCATTAAAAAAAAACGATATTTTAAGTGTAATAAAGTTACAAGAAAAATCGATTTTAATTTTGATAACCAAAGACTTTTTAATTCTTTATTTAGATTTTTTATTGCATATTTTGAAACTAAATAAAAAACCAGACAGTATATATTAAAAAAAAACTTTTTTTTGAGGTTTCTAGTCCGAACACTACCCGTAACCATCTGTGGTCAACTCGAGCAGGGGGCGTTTTCTTTTAAATAGTGACGTTGATCAGGGCTCCAGTAGAAGTCGGTGTGTAAATCATCACATAAATGTTCGGTATACTTTTCAAATATGGCTAGAAATTTTTTTACGGATTTGTGAGCATGATGACATGTATCACCATCAATGTTTAACAGATGTGGTATTTTTTTCCGAAGAAGTGTTTCGAATCCGGCAACCTTTCCTCTCATATAATTAGTAGTGTCAGAGAGATTTGATATGATATTATCCAAGCGTACTTCATCTTTTTCTAGAGTAGCGATAACATGACCTTATAGCTTTGCAGCATTGACTACAATCAAAGCTTGGGAATTATGTTGCACAACAACACGGTTTTCTCTAGGTGAATAATATGATACAATTATACTAAAAACCTTTTCATTTGCATAAGACCTTTTTCATAAGACCTTCGCATAGTTTGTAAGATGCTGTGGCTCTTGGCATGCTTAAAGAGCTTAAGGTTTTGTGGTCTTTGGATAATTTTCGGCAATGAAAGAGACCAACAGAGCTGCGTGTGATTTTCTGTCTGTTAGACCAGCAACTTTTGGAATGGAATTTGACTTTTTACTTTGGCATAACTGATTATCGTGCACATTTGATGAGCAAGCAGGTTTGGTTTTAGGTGCAAAAAATGAAGAAGGTATTACAGTGTTACATTTTCTGAGATTGACATTTGCTTTGTTTTTCTTTAGTTGTGTGTGCTTTTAAATCTTTCTTCCTGCTACTTTTATAACTCAGGAGGGAGTCACATACATTACAATATACTTTTCCTGCTAGTTTTATTTTTCTTAAATAATCCGATAAAAAAATTCCGTTTACGTCTTTCTCTTCTAACCAACTCCAGCGAAATATATTTTTGTCAATATCTTTTAAAGTATTGTCATTGCGTTGAACGTCCTTCCATTTTGAAGACATTATGAGAAAAAGAAATATAAAAGCAGTTGTTTTTATTTTGTACAAAAGAACTTCAAATCAAACTTGCAAAAAAATAATAAAAACAAAGTAAATCGTGTTTCAATTCATGTTTTCTTGGCAGCTGCTTATATGTTCAAGTCTGGTTGTAATTCCAATGCGCCAAATCACGTAAATATGTAGACACCAGTTAAAATTATCAATGAGTAGTTGTTTTTACACTTCAAAAATCATTTCAATGGAATATATTTGCAAGTCTCTCCAATCCAAAGACATTTAGTTTAGATTAATATGACTTTTGAAAAAATATTTACAATATTTTGAAATATTTAAGAGGTGTTTAACTTTCAAATATCACAAGAATTTTTTTTTTTTTTTAATGTATAAGAAGTTTTTCTTCGCCGCCTAATTCAATTTGTAGCTTAAAGTTAACCTGCATATTCTTGTTGCTTAATAGTTTTATGGTTCGATAATTCTGTTGTTCGAAAATTCTTTTTTTCAAATAATCTTTTTCAGAGATTATTTTATTATATATAGATTGATACACGCGATACGCTTCTTCCTATTAATAACATAAGAACTTTGTTTTCCTTCATTTTTAACAACAATTCACCAAAATGCGATGTTTAAATTTAAATTGTCTTTGTTCCAACTAAAATTACTTAATTATCAATTTATTGATATAATATCCACACACTTTATTCTTAGCGCCTTTTGTAGAATTATTTATGCGTTTCTCGGAACGTTATTTCGCATAAATAACATCAAGAATATCAATTTCATTAAATAGCGTTTTTAATACAATATCTGTGATTTGTCATAACCTTATCATAGTCGTTTTTTCGTGTCAACAAAATAATCTTTTTTAACCTATTGAACAACGTTTTCTTGTTTTCATAATGCGGTTTGAAGTCTACTCTTCCATTGTGTAAACAAATAATTCCGAGAAATGAGCAGTAATTCCAAATATATATAAGTATAGGTGATGGAAAGAAAAATAGAACTGCAATAAAATTTAAACAAACTTGCGGACTGGAGCTAATTATTCAATCATATTAAAATTATTAAATATATTTCAAGTTTTAGTATACGTTGCATAAGTTTAACATAATATAATAAAGATCG
>JAUZNK010004158.1:0-10553 GCA_035046665.1 Euphysa ruthae | reverse complement strand
ATATAATATATATCTATTTCCATTTGAACAATTTAAGCACTGAAAAAACTTTTCTATACAACCTTCATTGCCAAGCATGTTTCATTAAAATTTAAACAATTTTACATAGCTCTGCAAACTTTTTCTTTATTTTCTTGGAATAAGATGACTGATTGACTTGGCAGAAAAATTTAACCACTTACAGAATTTTCAAAACTAAACTTACCTTTTTTACATCAAAAAATAAATATCAAATTATGATGAATGAAAAAAATAAAGGAATAAATATATAAAGGTTTGCGAAAGCATGGCAAGCTTGTTAGCAAGCCAAAGTTAAATATGGCATAATATACCATTGGAAAAGAAAATGATTTTATTGTATATTTCATACATAGTGAAATAAAAATATTGTTGTTAATTTAAAATTGTATTTCAATTTAAAATGCATTTAAATTTAGCTTACAGTATGAAACACCCGCCTGTAAAGACACAAAATTAAATGTTAAAATAATTTGATGTGTACATTCGAATAAATGTTAATGATTCTTTTGTTTAAACGTTTAGACAAAATTATCTGCGGACATTACTGAAACTACTTTTGATTAGGTAACTAGCAAAAAATATATGATATCTCCATTGAATTATAATGATCAAATATTATTAATAAAAAGAGGTAAGACAAAATACAAATTTTGGCTCAAAAATCTGCTAAGTCAGCAAAAAAAAACCTTCCTTACTAAAGAGAATTTTCTGCGTTTTTTCCAAATGAGCTCCAGCTGCAAAGCTCACTATGCTCGCAAAAAAAACTTTATGGCAATTTTATTTTTGGACCCAAGCTATTTAGAATTAGAATTAGACTTGCTTAAAGTTAATTTTACAAGAGTGCTCAGTAGTGCAAAGTAAAGATGTGTTATTAAAATTAATCAAAATTTATATCAAATTTGAAAATATTATTACATTTTCAGAGTAAAACTTAATTACATTTCCCTGGAAATTTGCACAAATAACGGCTACTTCTATACCACAAAAGTTTTTTTCCTGAGTCCCGGTCATTCAACAGATATATTTTGTACGGTTTTCTGGCATATGTAAATAGCTTCACAGTATAAATTTTGGGAATAAAAACTTAAATAATAACCATTTACATTTCAAGATATAACTATTTAAGATACAATGATGATTATGTCATATTTCATAACATAGTTAAATTATCATAAGTGTGAATTAAAAACCCTGTTCCTTTAAATAGTAGTTTTTTTCAATGTTTGAAATCAATATTTTGACAATCAATTCATTTAATCTATCCAAGTTTTTTTTTATCTATGGTTTGTAGTCATATTTTTGTGTCTGTTCTCTTTTAATACATTCTGATTTCCTATGCTAAACATCTATATTGCATCAAACAAAAATAAGATATCGCCATTATAACTTTTTTAACTAAAACAGCTATTGCATAATAGTCTGAAAGAAAATGTGAACTAAAGCTAGAGTTATTAGTGCCCTCAACACAAGAGTAAAAAATAATATAGTGACCTTAAAAACACAGTAAAAAGACTTGAGATTTTTTGGGCTCATGTAATCGTTTTATTAATGACAGACTTTGGAACCAAAAATCATCCTAAATTAAATTTTATTCTTTAAAAATTTAAAATTTTTAAATATTATAAAATAGGCTAATGCACTTTTATTTCCTTAGCAAGGCAAGGGTAAAATCTGTAAACATAAATCATAGCAACAGGCCAACAATTGATTTCCATAATGTGGCTTTTAACTGGACTGACAAAGGACCATTTTAAATTTGACTGGTTTTTGAAAACTATAATTCTCATCAGATATATTAATTGGTCAATAAGAACTTCTCTTCAGTTAAAAAATAAATTGCATATTTGAGCCAGTTGTTCTCAACCAATTTAAAAAATAGTTGGCACAATGACAGGAGTTAACCATTAAGTAAAAAATAGTTGGCACAATGACAGGAGTTAACCAATAAGTAAAAAATATCTAAATAGTGAAAGCTATTTAAGCATATGTTACATTTTACATTACGTTACATTACTTTTTTTGTTGCAAAAAATCGAAAATTTATAAAGAATACGGGTGGCATCATCAGTTTACTACAAATACAAAATATTGATAAAATATACAAACACCAATATTTACTCCATACAAATATGCAGCCAATCCTTTGCATTACAGCATATTATCATCAAATTGATTTACCTTAAATCTAGCTTTGCCAATGTGTTTTCAAGTAAAGTGGCAGAAGTTTCAATCTTGCTTGAGTAATCTTTCTTAACATAATCTGAAAAAAAATTCAAAAAATTAATAAAACGGGTGTTTAGTAAGTAATGGACTATATATATTTGTCTTATCAATTACCAGTATAAAAAAAAAAAAAAAAAAACACCTAAAAAAATAATTGACTTCCAATCCAGATCAAGTTTTTTATTGCTACCTAAATAATGAGAAATAATATTTTTAAACATGACTTAAAATTGCAGGAAAGTCATAACAAAATTTCCCGAGAAAAATCTAAAACTTTTTTGATTATGTTTGGCAAATTTCGGAACCTGAGGTCTAGATCCAATAATATTTCCAAAATGACTAATTTGTCAAAACAATTATAAATACCATCTTTTTAACATCCTGCAAAGTTCCGCTTAACCAACAAACGAGTTGTTAATAAACTCAAAAATATAATTTGTAGACCAGATTTGACATTTTTGTGACTGGGCCCAGTAAAATTAGCTGATAAGCCAAAATAATTGAAATAAAACTTTTAGGCGAAAATCAAAAATTCAATATTTTGAATAAATTTTGACATAGAGGAATTATTAAAAAAAAAAAGAAACATGTTACAAGTCAATACAAATCATATTTTTCAACATTTTCAGAATTGGAAAATATTTTTAATGAAAGATGACATGCTTGGAAAAAATTTGATCAACTATTGAACCTAAAACCAGCATTAGCACCAGTAACCTGAAATACATATGATTATGCAAAAGTATATTTGTTCAACTAGGTGGTGGTTTACAACCTAGAACTTTATGAAAAAAATTTTACTGAGCAGTTCTTCTGAAAACTGCTCATTAAATTTTAGGGTCAAAAGGTCTGATGCTTTTTTCATTAAATCTATGACTCTTATCCCGTTTGATCGATTGTGATCGTGCTTATTAATTTTGTTTTTGTTAATCTACAGAACTAAAACATTGCGGAACTTCAAACTAAAATATTATTCAGTTATTTATAAAATTTATTATTGGCAGATAATTTGTAAACAAATAAATACGGCGCAAACGTGAAAAAAATGAAGAAAATTCCTTGTTTTTTTTTATGCACTGAAGCAAATAGTCCCTGAATTAAAATATCTGACACGTGTTTCAAAAAATTTATCTTTTGTAGAAACAAATGGTTTTATTTGTGAACTTTATCTTAATTTATCAATCTGTTTTCAAGTAATTTAATAGTCTCTAACTTCATAAAAAATATGAAAAATCAGATTAGAGAAAATCAAATACATACCTATTGGTAAAATAGCAGCCAGGTTTAGAAACATAAAAGAATCTAGCAAAATAATTCTATAGCCAGTAAATTCATACAGAAATTAAGAAAAATATATAAATATCTATCAAATTGAAGGAAAGCTTACTAAGAGTTTCTTCAAGAGCTTCATACTTTAACGTCATCTCACGAAGGTTATCTGTCATTGATGACTCAATACTAAAAGCAATTGAAACATTTGATGGTAAGCACTCAAGAAATGAACTCCTTGCAATTCATAAAAGAATCTTTTATTGCAATATTTTAACAGATCCCAGTAGAGGTTTTTAGCAATATGTCGTGTAAGCCCTATAATATACTTAACGCCTACTTAAATGTGACTGATATTGAAGATAAAAAAATGACAGTTTTTTTCTTCTTCTTTACTTATATCGATTATCAGCATTTCATAAGAGAGGATGCCAAAAAAACTTGAGAATGGTGAATAGTTAACTTCCGTTATGAAATTTTTTTCAGTTTGTAAGTTTAAAAAAAAAATATCATGGATCTAAAACACATGCAGTAATTAGATTGTTAAAAATATAAAGAAATATTATGTAATATTGATGGCAACATTTGCAAAAAATATTGCAATTACTTACTTGTTTTAGCTTAAAATAAATTCTGTTAGAAAAACATAAAATGAGAAAAAACTGTTTTTTTACGGGTTGATTAACCATTATAGTTTGTCATTAACCTATACAGTTTTATCTAAAGCCATGATTAAGATACATATATTCTAAGTATTTTAGCAAATATAAAAGTAATGAACCTTTCAAGTTGCTCTCGGAAGTCGCAGTTTAAATTTTGCGAAATCTCAAGTTTACGTTTTAAAGCATCAGTCTCGTAGATTCTTTTACCTTCAAGTTCTTCTAAATCTCTAAACATACCAAACAATAGAAAAAAGAAATAAAACAAGTCATATTAAGATTTTAATCATTTCAATACCTAGACAAAGAACATTATTTAAAGCAACTCAATTAATGTACTAACTTGATGCTTATGAAAATTCATTGATAGAAGAAATAACTCACACAAGAGACTTAATACTATTCTATAACGGAAGAGAACTTTAGAAAAGCAGATTTTATTGTTGAAATTACCTTTACAAGTACTGATTTCTCTATACGTAACATAAAAAGTATCAGATATGTCAACTAGATACAGATAATGTTTGGAAAAACATCTATTAATTAAAATAACATCTTTCATATCTATCATTTTATTATTATCTGTTAATTTTCGCATTTTCGCATTTGCAGCTGGAGCTGTTTTGGCAGCAATACGAAAAAATTTTTAAAGTAAGGAAGTTTTTTTATTGCTGACCCCACAGAAAATTTGAGGAAGATTTTTGAGGCGAAATTCGTGCCCAAATTCATGCTGACTCTGCAAATAACCTGTGCCTATTTTTTTATAATTTGTCTCGCCACCCCATTTCTTTAACAATAATATTTGAACAGTAGAGAATAATTCAACCAAGGCAATGAAACATAATCAATTTAGGTCTCTCTATCATTAGTGATAATATTTTGTGTGTGTTCTTGTGTTTTGTACACAAATAATATCTATGGCAGAGTGTTTATAATGGCTGCTGGATATTAAAAAACAAATTTTAACTCATTTCAAGGAAATAATAATATTATAAAGTAGTCAAAAGAAGAATAATCAACACTACTATTTGGTATTTAATATAAGAAAGAGTCAAGGTTAATAAAGCATACAGGTATTGTCAACTATAATTAGTAAAAATCTTTATTTATAAAAAAGGTAAAGCATAACGATAAAAAACTGGATCTAAATCCTATTTTAGTAATAATCAGGATAATCTCTATAGGATTGTTATTTTCTACTATATATATTATACTTTAATATTTAAAATCATCGAAAATGTGTGTCAATATAGCTACAATCTAGTTTTAATTATGAAGAAAGTACTGATATGGATACAGCCTTTTCAACCTGTACACAGCGCAAGTGAACTAGTTTTATAATTTTCTGGGAAAGTGGGTTGAACACATTTAAGTAGCCGACCCCTTATTGGAAAGCGCTATTGTTCAAGATTATTTATATAAATTTTCAAAAAAATGATCAAGGAACAGTGAAGCACTTTTACATTAGCTAACCCCCATTCTATATAGAAAATATCCAATCTCTCTCATCAGCTGAAGCCCATGTGAACAAACAAATGTAAATTTTTCACTTTCACCTGAAATGGCTGCTGCAGTAACTGTGTACTGGCAGGTACTATATAAACCATTAACTGTGTACTGGCAGGTACTGTATAAACCATAAAGTTTCTATTTCTTTGTTTTGGCCATAATGATGTCATTGTGGAATTTTTGTTTTTAACTCAGATATGTTTGTTAACATCATGGATTATAAAAGAAAACGTATGTTTGAAATGTATATAGCTAGTAGTCTGTAGAGATGATATAAAATTAGTCTAAACTTGGTATTATTCCAATAATTTCATGATTACGGAATATGTTAGCAAACATAATAGTTTAAAGTATGCTAGCCAAATTTTTTGGGAAGTTCAATGAATGGATAAGGTATAATGACGTAGAGTTATAAAATGTTTGTACATAAAAATAATTGTTATAATATCCTTGGTACAAAAGTAAAATATAACTTAGGAAATCAAGCAAGTATGCAAACCCTGTCTTAAAATATTACTGCTGAGAAAAACAACTTTTTCTCTAATTTCTTTTACTTTCAAATAAAAATATTAAGTTCATTTTTAAAGTGCATGCTTTCAGAAATTTTTAAATTAAATTTTTATCTTGGGTTATTATTTTTATTTTAATCTTGAATTAAAGATAAGACTTTAAGAGCTTTGCAGCTGGAGCTCATTTGGCAGTAACGTTTTATAGTTTTATAGAAAATTTGTGCCTAAATTCTTGCTGAAAATATGTACCGATTTAGTAATATTTTGTCTCACCTCCCGCTTTCTTTATTAATAATATTTGAAAAGTATAGAAAAATTCAATCAAAACAATAGAGATGATGTATCTGTTGTTAGTTAATAAATCACAAACCAAATCAAAATTAATTTCAATACTGTCTACAGAGAATTTATTTCTATTTACAGCTTTATTGTATATTAATTACTGATAGCATAAGAAACATCTTTTATTTGTTGAATTTTTTCACAGTTTTCTTCTGCAGATACAAATATAATACCACATTTTTAAAATTTAACACAAGGAAGATAGTAGTATTATAGCTGCTAGTCACATAAGTCAAAATATCAAAACCAAATCAAATAAACCAATATTTTATTAAATTCTATTTTTAACGACAGGTAGCGTAGGATGAATTTTAGAAAATGTGTTATTCTTAATATTGATATAAAAAATATTGATAAATACCAACAAGATTCTTTGTTCTATTTGTTATATAGATTTTTCAGTACTCTATTTTATTGAAAACATTTGAGTGTTTGTTAATAAATAACTATGATAATATACATTGAAATTGAAATAACACTTGTTCTTACACTTGTTCTTACACTTGTTCTTACACTTGTTCTTACAGGTTCTATGATGGTTAAGAGCAAGAACAAAGATAATTGAGGAATCGTATGCTTTTCTTAAGTTACTTATTTGATGAGCCTAAAAAGTCAATATATTTGAAGTTTAAATTAATTATAAAAATTATTTTTAGAGAAATAAAAACAAGTAAGCTTTCGAGTTAGAGCAGCTATTATATAATTATTGTGGACTAATAAGTATAATTACTGGATGTCTACCAGTTTGTCTTCTGAAGTTTTGTCTTCCAACATTATGTTTTCCGGCTATTTGTCTTCTGATCATATAGCCTTCTGACATTTACATTTATATTTATATACAGCCCATTAAAAATTGCCGTTAAAAAAGGTTATGTGCTTATTTGAGTAAACTCCAGGGCGGCAATTATATATATGAATTCGGCTTAATAAGATTATTCAGTAAAGAAAACGATTGGAAGGTCAAACAAATGGAAGATAAAATATTTATGTGACACCGATTTTCTGAATAAAGTGACATAGATTTTAGACAATTTAAAAATATTTTCGAGTGACAAATTAAAATTCACAAGTTCTTACAAACAATTTAAATATTTGTTTTAATGGCAAAATGATTACAAGGCAAACAGTTAGAAAACAAATTATCTGACGACAAAAGTATTGGAAGACAAAGTGTTGGAAGAAAAAATGTCGGAAAACAAAAGTATTGGAAGACAAAAAGTCAGAATACGAAACAAATAGAATGTCAAACAAAGGGAAGGTAAAATGTCAGAAGACAAAAAAATGATAAGAAGACAAAAAGTTGGAAGACAAATCATCAGAAGACAAAAAGCTGGTGACTCATAATTATTCAGTAATTTTGTAAGTTATTGTTAGTGCAATTTTTAACATTGGCTTGCTAACAAAAAATAATTTTACAAATCTTGATATTGATCAATTTTTGGTTTCACTGCTGTTTTTTTGCTTTCACACATTATTTTATAAACTTCCACTTGCGGAGTTTTATTATCATCCTTGATGTATTTAAATTTATACAAGTGCAATTTTAAAACATATTAAAAGATAACATAATAGTTGCTTTTACAGCCTTTTAAATACAATAACTTGTTGCTGTTTAAACGTTTCAAAAGTTGATTCACTTAACGTATGCTTATCTTTTAAGATTTAAAAAATTTAAGATTTTTAATGAGTTTTGGCGGATTTGTTTGGGTGACCAAACTGGTATACCGGTGTTGAAATTGGCCTCAATAAGTCAATGATAGAAATATTACAAATTTTTACTGTTTAATCCTCCTAATCTTACAGAGTTCTCCTTTCTCACTTAGACAAAGGTTTAAAAAAATATAATCGTTCATACTTTATTTTTCTAAATTGAAACAAGAAATTGAGAACCTTCAATGATAATATTACTTTCAAATAACTAATTTTATAAAAATACTGTACGTAATGATGAAAATATTTTTCTTATAAAAATTAATTGAAAATCAAACATTGAATAAATATTCTGAAAATTTGAGGCCTGATATTTTATCAAAGTTATGATGATTATGTGGTCTTAATTTTCTTATTACACATGTGCTTATATAAAAACACAAGTAAACATTTATACATTAATGCCCATCTTGTGGTCATGTCTACAAACAATTCCAACGAGATCACCTCACTTTCTACTTTGCAATAAATTCTCTCCTCTCCTTTGTAGATTTCGCAAAGGTTTCACCCATGTTTCACCTTATGAATAAGTGGCAAAATTGGCTGGATAAGAAAGGTATTATAGAGACCATTTTAATGGACTTGTCAAAGGCAAATGAATGCATTCCACATAATCTTCTGCTAGCAAAACTCACAGCATATGGTTTCTCTAAAAAAGTTTGCAGTTTATAAAAAGCTACTTCCAATCAAGGAAACAAAGAGTTAAATTAGGTTCGATGCTTAGTGAGTGGTTGGGCTATGAGTTCCGCAAGGCTCTATTTTAGGCCCAATTCTTTTTAATATATTTATAATATAAATGATATGTTCTTTTTTGTAACAGATTCCGATATTTGCAACTTTGCAGAAGATAATACTCTTTATGCTTGCGATTTAACCTTTGATAAAGTTTGGTCCCATCTATCTAAAGACCTTACCAGACTTCAGGAGTAGTTTAAAAATAACTCTATGGCAACAAACCCTGCAAAGTTTCAAATAATGTTCTTGGGAATGAAAACCCCATCACTCTCTTTTAATATTGGTGGAATAGATGTATTTGTAAAAAATGAAGTGGAACTGCTAGGAATTAATATTGATAAATTCACTTACTCGAAACATATACGAAAACTATGTACTATAGCATATATCTAACTTTCTTGTCTGCTTAGATTTATAAACTATTTTGATATTTTACAAAGGAGAACCCTCGTCAATAGCTATGTTTTATGTAGTGTTTTATATTGCCCTCTAATATGAATGTTTTGTAAGAAAACTGATTATCACTTTATCCATCGAGCCTTACGAGTAATCCACAATAACTTTTTGAACTTGATTTTAAAGAATTTCTTCTCTTGGAAAATACAATCATCGTTCATGAAAAACATTTACAGAGTCTAATGACAGAAACATATAAATTTGCCAACAAACAAAATCCCGAACTAATGTTCTTCCTTAAAAGATGTACCATACATTCTCAGAAATTCTTTTATTTTGAATCTCCCGCCTGGAAGAACGTCTAGTTATGGCACAAACTCACTTATTTTTAAAGTGTGCTTTCTTTGGAATAGTCTTCCCCTATGCTACAAAAGCCGAAAATCTTTACCGTATTTTAAATCAGCTATTAAGGCATGGATCTGCAAATCATTTAAATGTCCAATATGCTGTTATTTAGTTCTTTGTGTGTTTTTGTTTTATTGTTAATTATTTTACAATTTACATATAAAAAAATTTGTTGGTCTATATTAGTGTTTATTAATATATAATTATATTCATATACAACTATGTAAGCGTTACCAACGTTAAATAAATAAATGAATGAATGTTATACCCAGTCCTTCTATTAGACAGGAAAATGATGCCATAATATGAAAATTTCACGGTTGTTGTTTTAAATGATATTTTTTTACATATGCCAAAATTTAAAAATTCTTAGTTAATGAATGTTGTAACTGATTCACACTAGGCGTTGCCTTTTATACTTTGCTTATTGGGTTTTTTTTTTCTTTCTTGAAATAACTAATCTAATACATCACGATTTTTGATTAATCAATAAATATATACATTTTGTGTTGAAAAAATTTCTGAAACAGCTTACATTTTATTTTGTAGGGTTAATGATTGAATTGCTTCCGATTCTTTTGTAAAATATTCTTCTTTTGATACCTAAAATCCAAAAAAGCCAAAAAAAAAATATCTAGATTAACAATCATAAATATTGCTGCTAATTTGGAGATACAGATTAAAGAGAAAACAGCAATCACTCAAGAATTAACACATTTTAATTTTCACAATTAAAACATACATTCATATACATAATATATACATATATAATAAA
>JAUZNK010004157.1:0-10554 GCA_035046665.1 Euphysa ruthae | reverse complement strand
ATAGGGTAATTAAAGAATTAGGGTGACAATAAATTAGGGTGACGTTATATTAGGGTGACGATGAATACATCCGAAAGTTCGCTTTATTCTGCTTCTTATTCACCCTTGCAATTTCATCTTAAAATTTCTTAAACACCTTATTTTCCATATTGAAATGGTTGATATTTCTTTAAAATTCATGATTTACATTGTTGTCTATGACTTTGTAGCTATAGAACTAGAAATACTTTGAATGAAATTAGACTCCAGGCGGCTGTCTTTTTGAGACGTAATGTCGAGAACAATTAAAAGTTCATCTCCAGATTTTTGAATTATTGTTTTTGCTTTATCTTTTTCTGAAATGTCTTAAACATACCTCCTCAAGGCTCTGTTTGAAGAAAAAGAAACTAATAGCACTCAAGAGAGGACTGCCATACCACATCAAAGATTTTAAATATTCTAGTTTCCTTATTTATTATTTGATGTTTATGAAGCCAGAAATGCTCCCTTATTAAATATCAAGCACGTAAAGGTATATAGATTCTGCTATAAGGTTTAATACTTACATTATAAGGTTCCTTTACTTTTATTCACAATATTAAATAAGCTAAGTAACTGAGGCACTAGTAAATGACTAGTTGTCAGAAAAAACAGTTCCGTACGCTGAGTGAGTTAGAAACAAGTATTATGTCTTTTTGGAATGCTTTTACTATTAGGGACATAAATTTAATACTGGCTAATTTTGATTGGAAACTGATGAAATTTGCAAACCGGAATAAAAAAACATATATTTTTTATATTAACTGTACGAGCATAAAACTTTTAACAATATTGTGTCGATGGAAGAAATTAAAATTATTCTAAATTAGTATTTCAACAGTTATGGTTCAGTCTGTAAATTACAGCATACAGTACTAATAATATCACACACTTTATATTTTAAATGCAGTGTTTTTTTCTGTTTCTAAAAATATCGCTATCGAATTATTGTATATTATTGTTTAGCCTATAAATGACAAAAAATCGTATCAATGTATATATTCATAAAAACGTAACCACTACAAAATACGAAAATATCTATAAAATAACTATCAACATCACTTATCATCCTTTACATCATTTTCACATTCTTGACAAAGACGCATTTCTGAACGGCTCAATCCGTTTTTTTCAGCATATTTATCGGATATTGACACATTTCGCTTTACATCGGCATATCGATACAATCAATTATTGGCTAATGACAATAGGAGGGTACTCATGTTTAGTTCAAACATTAGCGTCAAAGATATATGAGAAAATCGGATAACTTTCTATCTGAACGCTTCTCTTGCTGGTGGTAGTTTACGCAATTCTATCTGGCGTTTTGTGAACATGTAACATCGTAATTCAGCCAAATTATCAACAGTTGAGAAGGTTTTCTCGTTGTACAGGTGCATGACAAACAGGTCCAGAACATCCAACTGTTCTCTGTCAACCAGGTTTGATAGAGCTCCAAGAACTACAAAACAAATGTTTTCCAACACGAAAGCTGCTTTAAATAAACCTGGACCCAACTTTTTGTACATAAATCGCAACTTGTTCGATAGACAATACTGCTAGTTTCATCATAGTAATACAGGAGAATTAACAAAATATCGATATCAGAACATGATATATAATGTCTCTCCTTACATCAAGAACAATGCCTGTGTCTGCTTCTTAATGAGAGTAAACTTTAAGTTCTTCCTCAAGGCATATAATGTTTGAAAGGCAAGTATTTCCATATAAAATCGCATAGTTAACATTCGATTTTTGAGTTTTCCTGTTAAATACATGGTCAGTCCAATTTTCGTTTTAATAGAAGATAAAAATTGTTTTGATGACCAATTTTTGTAGCATCGCATATGTTATAATGAACGGCATGAACCTTTTTTTCGTTTAAGTCTGGTGTTACTTTTAAGGGATTTCTTCTCGTGTTGGTCAAACTCAATGCAAACTTTATCAAACCCAAGTGATTCTCGTTTAATTATTTTGATAAAGTGTTTTGCGTACTCTGAACAATCACTAAATTTCGATTTTTTTGATATATATTCGGTTGACCAGCGCCATACCATCGTAAACAATTGGTTTTCTTGATTTAAAACGGAACTAACTCTACTTCTTATATTCTAAGAACTAACCACAAACTTATTGTTTTTTGTCTTGAAAGACCAGAAAAGTTTAACAAAAGCAGAATCTCCAAAGCCCTTCATTTCTTCAATTTCTCAATTTGAATTTTAACTCTTTAACCTTTTTTTTTGTTTCTCGCCAGTAAGTAAGGCTTCAGTGTGGATTGAAGCAAACCGCTTTCATCTACTTATATTTTCTGTTACTTGTTTATATAGATGTGCTTGAAATGTATGAATTAACATTTTTCTTGCAGTAACCTCTACGCTTCTGAATGTTTTATCAAGAAAACCAGGTCTAGCTCATGGTTTTGTGAGCAAGGCTTGGATTTCACTCTCATCGACTTTCCTCACTTATATACCCACAGTAAAAGATGTTTTAGATTAGAGTATTACTATGTGTAGATAAACAGGGTCAGGTTTTGCTAGCAGAAATTACAGATTGTGGCATCTAAAACTATTCCCACCACGAGTAAATCGAATAGTGCGTCAGAAAGATTTCATCAGCCGTTACACTTAACTTCAACTTTGTACAGAATTGCTAGAGAATAAGCTAAGACTGAGATGTGCAGTTGCTAGCTTACGTGGGGCAGTTAAAATCGCTGTTTTTGGTCTCACCTGATCCAGAACGTGCCTTCTCTTTTAGTGTTTTAGACAAAAGTTATCAGCTGTTTTTTAAAATCCAGTCCTAAAAATCTTGGCTTAATATTTTGGTAATTTTTTCTTCTCTTGATGTGTTAACGCATTATTAAGTCCTTTATATGTACTTCGTGTATCTGATTTGCTATTGCTATTTTTTGGTTGCATTAAATTAGATATTTTGCGGTATTGTTGCTTATTTATAATGGATATTTAGTCCTTTATCTA
This sequence comes from Euphysa ruthae, assembly GCA_035046665.1. Lineage (NCBI taxonomy): Eukaryota > Metazoa > Cnidaria > Hydrozoa > Anthoathecata > Corymorphidae > Euphysa > Euphysa ruthae. The sequence goes on along the minus strand of JAUZNK010004157.1, from coordinate 7,561 downwards.
GTTTCCTTGTGTTTTATATTTTACATTAAGTGTTTAAGTGTATATATTTTTAAAACAATTTTAAGTCTCATATCTCTGAAAAACGTATTTATCTATACAAATAATCATGCCAAGAATATTTGGAGTTGTTGTTGGTTTCTATCATTGTTTTTAAGGTCGCTAATTGTTTTGATTTTGAGCAATTTAAAATAGTTTAACGATTGTATTTTTTATAAATAATATTATTTTCTGTAATTTTTAGAAAGTCTGCCCCGGCTTGAATGAGCGCACCTATCGGATAAGCACTCTTTCAGAAATTTAACGTAACTACAAAATATGCCTTGGACAACTGACCTTCGAGAGATACTACAGTTAAACTTTATCCAGCTATACTGATATCTTGTTGTTTTAACGGGAAAATAAGATGACAGTGTCTTAATACCTATTTTCTATAAAAAATTTAAATTTTTTCAGTTTTTCTATGAAGGATTTATCAAAAGTATTGAAATGACCAAGTCTTTGCATAATGTTTATGTACATACGAAAATCAGATTCATTAGTCCTGAAGAAATTAGTGTTTTCAAAAAGAAGACTAGGTCAATCATCTCTGGATCTCTGATGGAAACTGCGAAAGGAAAAGTTAGCTGCTTCAAAATTTTATACTGTAGCAGTAAATCGAGCATGTCTAGCCGTCAAAAAATATTTGATACCATGCTGTACACATCATACCAACCTTTATTGATGGCTCATCGAATTAAGAATGAAGAGAATGCCCTAAAAATATATATATCATTCCTCACTAAACCCCTTAGCTACAAGTGTTAATATTACTCATCTTGGTTTAATTCTTCTACCCACATACTGATCCTTAATCACTAACGCCGATACAAATGAAATTTTGTTGAGATTAAATTTCCAGCTTCAAAATTCAATATAAACATTGATAAAGTTTAAAAAAAAAGAATTGGATTCCATATTTTTAAAGGTTCACATCCATAATATTATTTAAATGACCTACATTTGCAGCTGTGGGCAGTGATAGCATGTTTTGGCCTACGTTGAAATGGTGTAATAATCAACATATTTTATTTGCTTGTTTCCGGTGGTGAGACGAGTAGAGGTAAAAATCTGGTGAGGAAACTACAAACCGTAGCTATTTGATCAATCGCTGATTTTAGAAAAACATCCGAGGTACCGTCTAGTACGTAGTAATTTTTAATTCTACCGATAGCTCACTCGACATGAATTCAAACAACTGCAATGCGGAAAGTTTCATCTGCTTCATCAAAATTTAATTTTGACCCTTGAAAGGCGGAATATTTAGAGATCGCCCTCAGGAAGAATATTTGCTATATCAAAACCAAGGTCTGCCATACCGTTATATAAATTTTCTAGTAATTCAAGTCTTTATCAATCAGAAACTTTTTCTGTCTACAATCTTGAAACAAAAATTACTCCACCATTTGGTGAAATACATACCAAAGCTTTGGATGTTTTATTGTGCTTATATTGATAACAGGTTTTGAGATTTTTTGAGATTAGGGAGTGACTTCGTGTATGAACATTGTAGTGATATTAGTTTTAATTTTAAAATTTTACCAACAAGCTTTGAACCTCAGTGTAGAGGTAATAAAATTGGTTTTATAAAATAAATTTTTTTCTGCGAATCTGCGAATTAATCTATTTAATTGATATCTATTTAATTCAAGAAATGTTTTGTTGATTATAGAATTTTTATAATATAGAGTGAAAATTTTATTGATTTCAGAAATAGATTTATCCCACTCAGAAGTGCGCTGATATTTCATTGAATTTTTACCATACATTACTTCTTTAAATAAAGGTACTACTAATTTACCTTTGTTGACACTTCCAGTTTAATAAGAATGAAAATGACGAGTTTGTGTGAGAAAGTCAGAAATGGACAACGGTAATTGATTTGCCAAAGAGTCAAAAACAAACATGAGATTTGAGATTCGCACAAGATTTGAAAACAATGCAATATTAAGGTTCTTGAATAAGGACGATACATCTTAGCCAAAAGGTTGAAATTGATTATTCTTAGAGTCTAACGTTGCACCAAATGTATGTTGTTTATATGGTAATATTTTTCTGTCCCCAAACTTGACAACAGTAGTTAATATGAGATGAAAATAAAGAGAAATATAGAGATCGAAGCGGATTTTTGCTAGCAAAATGAAGTACTTTTGAAAGTACAGCGTTTGCTCCATTTATTTTTTTAATAAATTCTTTAATTTGTAGCTGAAACGGTAAATGGCCATCGAGTAAAAACCCCAGATACTTTATGTGCGCAGGTTTATAAAGACGTTTACCATTTAAGTTAATAATAACTAACTCAAAATTACGCACTTTTCTAGAACTACGAAAAATAACAAATTCAGTCTTCCTTATAATAAACGAAATGCGATTAGCATTTCACCAATTAGTTGTTCCTTTAAGATCATAGGTTACTTTCTTACATAAAGCTTTAATTGATTTATCAATGCACAAAAGATTTGTGTCATCAGCAAAATGATGGATCATAGAATTTTTAATAGAAAAATTCAAACCATTTATGTATGTATTAAAAATAGAAGAGGACCAAGAACTGAACCTTTTGGAACACCAAAGTTTAAATTTTCATGAGAGCATTTAAATCCATTAACTTTAACAAATTTCTTGCGCTTGGCTAGATAAGAAGAAAACCATTATTTTTTAAACTTCCTCCACCCCATAGTACTCGATTTTTGAAAAATATGATGATTCACCGTATCAAACGCTTTTTCAAGATTAATAAATCCGAACTGAAGTTCAGAAATGCATTTATAAATATTTAAGAAACTATAGAAATGTGAATACAAAAGTTTTTCTAAAATTTTACTTACATTACAGAGCAATAAAAGAAGCCTATAATTATCACAATCTAATTTCGATCCTTTTTTAAACAATGCTAAAATAGAGGAAGTTTTAAGTACACTAAGAAATATGCTGTTTGAGAAAGGCGAGTTAAATCTTGGCGATTACAACTGAAATTTCGCTATCAATGTGTTTGAGAACAGCGGTTGGAAACCGCTTCTCCATTTTTCTCCATTTTTCTTACTTAATATAAGATATAAATTTCAAAGCGATGAGTCGGGGGAATAAGCAAGTTAGAAATATTTGAATTTTTAAAGTACTTTCTGAAGTTTACATGAGAAGAATGTATTTTAGATCGTAGAGTTCCTCCGATGAGAGAAAAGTATGAATTAAAAGCATTTGCAATTTTTTAAAAATCTGTTATCGATAGCCAGTTGTTGAGAAGACATTTTGGAGTAGAGTTTGTACTATCCTTTGTTTGAATATTACTTTTAATACCTTTCTATGTGTTTCGTAAAACTTTTATGTTATCAGACAAATATTTACTAAAGTGTATATCTTTACTTTTCCTAACAAGCGTGGTTATCATATTTCTATACAACTTAAAGCGATTATTCAATTAATGACTGTTTAATAGTATAGTCTTTAGCCCTTAAGCACCTCCAATGTAATTCGCTACGCTTCCAAATTGAAGTTAGAATTCCTATAATTATCTGCGGCTTGAGTATAAGTTGAAATCCCTTGTTTTTTGAGAGGGGTATATTATCAAGCAACCCATTAAATTTTCCAAAAAAAGAATTAAAGAATTAAAGCCATAATCAGCATTTTCCCTATTGATGTCAATTATATTGTTCCAGTTAATTCCAAAGAAAAATAAAGTTTGTTGTTCGTATTTCTACGACATAAGTTACGTTTGCGTGGAATAAAGGTTTTGTTAAAGTCAGGTTAAATAAAAAATTGTGGTTTCTAGGTTTATAGTTTAATTTGTTTGTTATAAGTTTAATAGAGAAAGAATAGATGAAAATCAAGATAAGCAGTAGAGACGAAGCATTTAAATGAAAGGCTGAAGACGGGTCTTTACTAATAAAATCAGAAGAAATAAATTCATCAATATCCAAGTATAGATACTCAGTTGACCCTATTCTTACCGAATTTTTTATGATCGTTTTAACCAGGTAGCCTGCAAAAAGGGCATGGGGTCCTTAACTTTTTTTTGTTAAATACTCTTTATCTCAATTTTTGACTGAATATCTAGTGAGCCTTTATTTACGTAGAAAATCAGAATTTTGGGGGTATGGGGGTGCGAACCGGGCCAAAGTGACTGTTTTTCAGAACATGTTGATGAATTTTTTATTTTATTTTTTCTGTATCCTGATTGGTCGTTCTTTGATATGAATTATTTACATGTGAAAAAGTTTATAGAATATTGACCAGTACAGGCATACCAAGTTATTATAATTATTATTGTTGCAGCAGCAATATGATTTATGGATGAAAACGTAAAATGCAAAGAGATTGTCATAAGATTTTATAGTATGAATACTTCCCAAACACAATATGAACAACCAAATAACGTTTATACAACACAATGAAACACACGTTATATACTTGATGCATGTAAAAAAAATCTAAAGTCAAAATAAATCAATGTTCATTTATTTACTACTGTTCTGTTATTGACACTGAGTACACATTTGTCTAAGATGTTCCCTGCATGTGTGTTTACTACTAACTATTAACAAAATGATTTCAAAAAAGGCTGACGCTCCTTCTTCTAAGTTTATATATTACCGACCGCATTCGGTAAAATTTTTGTCTTCTAGATGTTTGTAGGACATTGACTTCACTGCTATTTTATTGGTTATACAGGTGGACAACATAATAGTAAATTTCAAGAATAATGCTTATTCCGAATATTTATGTAAATAATATGCTTCATCAGTAAAGTAAAAGTCAGTTTGTCTTGATAGCTTCTTAAATTTTCAATCATAGGCATCATAAGGTTTAGAAGGTATTTCTAATTTATTTACCAACAGTGTTTTTATTAACTTCGAAACCATCTTAGTTATTACTTCTCTTGGTTAGAGTGAATATCTCCAGCACAAGTAAGGAATTTAAAAAATTGTATACCACTAGACATACTTTCAAAGTTATAGAAAGTAAACACACCCAGATGCTGTACATTCCTTTCCACTTTTTTGTTGTTTCCCTTGGGTGTTATATTGTTGTTACTGCCTTTGTTTTCTTTTGAAGAAAAACAAATTCTGTATTCCTTCTTGATTGGTTAAACAACAGCTTTAAAACATTTATCTATCACAAAAAAACTCTAATAGAAACCAAACTCCCAACCCCGAGTTCACTCACTGCCTCTGCATACCATTTTTTCATGACATATAATGTCATGAAAAACGCGCATCATTTTTTGAAATCTTCAAAAGACCAAGAGGTAATAATGAATGGATAGAAGGCAGCAGGGATCACTGAAACTCTCTGTCAAACCTATGAACAACAAATAAACAATGCAAATTTATACCTGTTATAAAAAAGATAGAATGAAATAATGTTATTGATAAACAAAAATGTTTGTGTCAAAATCCTTTGTCCAACAGCCGCGTTAATTACCACGCTTTTACAAATTTATTTTCAGAGTCCGCGTTAAATAGTGACCACTTTAATTTTGGGTGCGCTAAAAACATACCCGCTTACGTTTCGTGTGATATAGTTAATTTTCAATGGTATCTATTGAATTGCAATTTCCACTTTTTAAAAGTTAAATCTAGGTTATATGCGAAGTATTAAAGTTGTAGCTCATAAAAAGCTGTGCATTGATTTTTAAAATAAATATATACATATTGTAAATTCTATTTTTCATTAAAGAATGCTCAATAATTGTGATATTATTTCAGCTGAACGAAAAAATTAGGAGTTATGCCGTACTCAGAGATTCTAGAAGACTTGTCGATCTTCAGCTAAATGGTGTTTAATAAAAATGGTTTTTAACACTTTTATCTAAACTTTAATGAATGTCTTTCATTGATAACAAGGTCTCGATTTCTATATCATTGGTACTAAACTGTAATGTAGACTGGACTACTTACTACCTGCCAAAATCATGAACTTCCTCTAAATTCTGTATCACAATACTTTTAAGAATAAACGGCTACTGTTGTTGGTTCAAATTTACTACATTGCATCGTTTAAGTTTTCACAAGTTTCGAATTATAGCCTTTTATTGAAGAATGATAAGATTGTATGAAAACTCAAGTTATGAATTTGCTACAGATCAAAGTGTAAATATATGCTGCACACCATTATTAAGGTTTCATGTTAGTATCACAATCTGTAAGACCCGGATGCTATTCTCACCTATTCGACTTTAGCGGCTCTTTATTTAATTTTTAGAATTTAAAATTCTATAAAACGAAACTTGAAAGTTAAAAAATGACAGCAGAAGTTTGATTGCTCCTTCGATATTTTCAGACAGACAATTTTATGCTCATTTTCCATTTTATATCATCATCTGATATAAAAGCAGAAATTCGATGATTTCATAGTAGTTCGTTTGCGAAATTGACAAAAGCTAAGTTAAGTGTAAAACGATGATAACTTTTAATAGGTATTTAGCTACATTATTTTTTGACGTTAAAGTTAAAGGAAAAGGCTCGTTATATTTTAGTCTATTATCCACTTTTTCATGTTAGTTTTTAAGCACTGGTTTTTTACATGATGCAGCTATTTTTTTGTTTCCAAAATAAAGTAGATGTTATTACTGCTTTTCTACCAATTGGTTAATTTTTAACATCCCAAAGAATACATGTGGTATTTGTGGTACCAATATACAAAATATTGGTTATTTAGTGAAAAACTAATTTTCCAGGTAAACTTTAAAGTTTGAATACTTTACGGGAACAAAAAATTGCGAAAGAATCCAAAGCGGAAGTAAAAAATTCAGTTTTAAAATTTCTTATTCTTTATTTTAATTTTCCAAGAGTTATAGTGTGTAGACATGTGCGGTCCCCATAATTTTTTGAGAATTGGTATAGTTAAAGCTAGCATTATTATCGAATACTATCGAATTATGCATACTTGCTTTTAATTTCTTAAATCTTTACATCTCTTACACATCAATGCAAATCAAGTTATCTCAATCGCTCATCTCGTTAATCATTGTTTATCAAAGCTTATCAGTGTGTTACCACTCAAAGCGCTTTTAGTTAATATAATCTCCGTAGGTAGATACTATATAATATATAAATATTAATGTAATCTCTATACAAACATTAATAAAATCTCTATAGATACAAATAGATACGATGCTATCTATGTCAAATATAGCCGAGATAAAAATAAAAAAAACACTAATCCATTTACATTATAAATGCTTAGAAATATGCTTAATAGGCATTAAATTATGGTAAATCGCCGAATTCTTTCCGAAGTTGCAGTTAGGAAAACGTTTCTACATTTCTCTACTTATATGTTATTCAGATTTAGATATTGTTGCTTTAACAGCTTTGTTCAAATATCTTTAATTTCAATTTGTGATATCAATGCAAATTGGATTCCTTATGTGAGAAAGGTTTGCTTTGGCTGTTAAAACTTTCTTAAAAGGCTATATTGCAATCGTTTTAGTAAAAAAAAAAAAAAAATACATGACGTTTGTGGCCGAAGGCAGACCTAGCAGATCGGGTTGTATACATACATACATACACACACACCTATATAT
>JAUZNK010004156.1:0-10554 GCA_035046665.1 Euphysa ruthae | reverse complement strand
AAAAAATTTTAGGTTACATTAGGGCTCAAGCAAATTTTTTGTTAGTTCTTCATTGGCTTAATATAATATAATAATATAAATATCAATGGTTTATAATTCAAGTGCTATAAAAAAAAACAAAATATATATATAAATATAAATATCACTCGGCTACATTTGGGTGTATGAGGGCCCATTCTCCGCATCTAAATCACAAACGTATGTCGATAAAATGAGCGTCAGACAAATCAACTATGAGCGGTCTATATTGTTCGCTGGTTGCGTCGTTATAGACCTCCATAAGACGATCTATGACACCAGGGATAATTTGAGAACAAATTTGACTAAGCTGTGGAATGCTATTTTGTCGGCTGGAAATACGATATAGACGTATTTGTAAAACGTTGGCACAGTGCAGCTTTGCTTCCACAACACCAATGAGATACGCGGATGTGTGTAGTGTTGCCTTGGTGAATTCCATCTCTTATCAGGTGGCCGAAATACTTTGACTGCTTCGCCTTTTCTATCACATCATCCACAATGTGAATGTTCTTTTCTGTGTCGAACTCGATAGTTTCTTCAGGAATAGCAGCGGTATCGATATGTCGGAAAAGACATGTATTTTCATGCCAAATATAGACGATCTCAAGAAAAACACCGCGAAGAAATACTTTGTCATGAGCTTTCCCAGGAAAATCTAAAAAGGGTGGAAATGAAATTCCTTGTCAGGCACCCCTAGAGGAGGGATTGGTTGCACTAGGTGGTGACGATTCTAGCAGCCCACTACAGATGCTCAAACATATAAGCCGACATTGCAAGCAGAACAAAAATTAACAAATAGAACTGAATGTTACGATGTAGCACGAGAAGTGTTAGGTTCGTCACCTTCCACTCGTGAAATCAAGAGGCTCACCGATATACTCCTTCAGTTAAAAGGTAGTTATGTTAGGTCTGAAATCTTAGGTTAGTTAATTCACGATAGCAACTTCGTGACAGCTCTTTGTTATTTCGTTAGAGGCTCGCGAGGTTTCAAAAGCCAGGTTCCACCTGGAGCTGAAAAGTTCGGTAAAATTCCTCAGCAGCAGGAGGTAGACTCTTCGAAGTTTTCCGAGAGTGGATATATATATATAAAGGATCAATAAAATTTTGTAAACCATGGAATTATTCGGCTATATTTGACCGCTGTATCGATAGAGGTGCCTGAGATTGTTCCCATCTTTTAAGGAACAAACTTGAAGGACCCCTCTGTCACAGAGAGTATCTTTTAAACACTGGATGTCACCGGTAAGGCTTGGGAGGCCAATAGCAATCTCATCATACTTGCAAGCGATTTGGTAGGTACCGAAATTTATGCGTTTGATTTCACTGCCGATGGATCGCATAGCGCACTTTGGAGCCTCACTCATAGAGGATAATTGCCAATTGCCGGCAATTATCCGTGCTTTTGCAGACGTACCAACCCACCCGATCACAATTATTTGTAGTAGTCCGTTCTCGTTAGTTTTAAAGGTGGCAATGGATCGTATTAAAATTAATTTTATGGACTAGGCATGTCAGCAGCCACGCAACTCGAGAATTGGGCCGCAAAAATTTTCCTCACATCCTGGAAGTATTCGCCGCTGACGAATTGACAAAATTTGAACGGACTACTCGAATACATGACTTCATTAATGTAATCGGCGATGCATGAAAAGAAACACAAAACCAAATATTTGACGCCTAAAGATGTCTAAAGACCTTGATATTGTTCTCAAGAAAGCTTAATATGGCCCTGGAAGGTTTAGGGTATTACCTTTCTCCATTCCAGACTACCAAAAAGCGCTACCTCAAAAGATAGTTAGATATCTTTATTTAAAGTTGCTACGAATGCAAGTTATGAATACAAATTAATTTAATCAAATTAAGCATGTTGGTGTATATTAAAAGCTAATATGTATAATAAAGAAAACAACCAAACACAATAAAAAAGTAAATATTAAACAAACCAAAATCAAATAAATGTGAAGTACCAAGATTTTAATCCCATTTTTATTTCCTGAAGCGAATTTAAATTTATCAGCTTTGGAGGTAATAAATTCCAAACACTGCTGCTGCTGTAAAGGTTTGTATCTATGTATTTGGATCGAAATGATAAGTAGTTTCTGTGCACGAAGATTTACAAAGTGAGATTTTGGACAAAAGAAATCTTTCATAAATACTGGCTTTAAGTCATTTAGGGACTTGTATATCTCACACATTAGCAAACGAAGAATGTTTAAATAAAGAGTGGCGCTGCTATCCATTTCAAGACGGACTTCAACAGTGAATTCTGTTCTTGATACAAAACTCTCAGGGTGCTGCTATGTGTTTTATAAAGAGAGAGCCCGAAGAAGGTCCAGTAGTGGCTATCTAACCAAGAGGTCGTGAGGTATATGCAGACACGGCCTCTTAAGGACGCCTTTGCACATTTTACAAACAATCGCCTCAAAAGACTCCGCCAAGCCGATCTACTCTTTCTCCCACATGATAAACTTGGTCATAAGACATCAAGTATAATTTAACATTGGTAGATGTGGCTTCTCGTTACAAACCTACCACAGCATTGACCTCGAATTTAACGGAAGAATCTGCCGAGGCATTTACTAGCATATACAAGTGCTTTTATGGTCAAACACGTTGATGGTTGACGATGGGTATGAAATCACGAGGTAGTGGCTAAGTTCATGAGTAGGCACAGGGTTCGATTCTGTCGAGCCCAAACTGGCCGTCATAGATCGCAAGCTTTCGTCGAGTCCTTTAATCGTTGCCTGGCTAAGCGACGGGTCTGGGTGCAAACACATCAAGAACTAAAGAGTGGCAGTGACAACCGTGAATGGGTAGCACTTCTAGACATTTTAGTGGAAGATATGAGCAATACATCAACGCGAATGACTGGTTTCGCTCCGGCTGAAGCAATCGAAATGGTCAAGTTCCCATTGATAGCCGAGAATTCCCGCCAATGTGAGACGTTGTTGCCTATCGGTAGGATGGTCTACGTTGCTACAAACGAAGAAGACCCAAAAGTTGGTCGTCGAAGTGCGACCAATCAATGGTAGACCCATATTCTCTACTCGATCTTGCGCCGAATTTCGGAACCTGGGAAACCTGCCTTATACTACACTGCATTCTCAAAGCACGGGTTCACAAGGTCATAGCTGCTGCCTGTAGCACACCAAAATTGACAAGAGGACCCTGGACGTCAGTTTGAAGAAAACGATTTATGAACAATTTATTCTTATTTATAACCGATCTCTGTAACTTTGCCGATGGCAACACATTGTGTGCTTGTGATAATGACTTACAAGCCGTAATCTACCGACTCAAGAGAACCAGTCAAGTATTCGAGATCAATCTCTCGAATACTTGACTGGTTCTCGATAAATTACGTAATAGCAAATCTGATAAAGTTTCAGCTCATGTATCTAGGAAATAATTTTATTTTGTTGAGATGTTTCTGACGATAGGGAAAGAAAAGTTTTTACCAACAGAAGAAATCAAACTTCTGGGGGTAAATAATTTAAGAATACATTTAATGGCCACAGTAAATCAATTTGTGGCAAGGCAAACACTTAACCATAGATCCGGGGACACAACTATACACAATAAGAATCTCCGTGTCTTAATGAGGGAGATGTCAAAAATTCTCCGTGATCTAACCTGATTTTATGAAAAAACGGTTTTATATTAAAAAATTCCATATGAATTTAAGAGCCAAGAAACTACTCGTCTTACCAGATAAGCACTCTAGATCTTCCGGTACAGATAGAAATCTCTACCAGGGTATAACTCTGTGGAACTCGCTTAGCCACCATATAATGAATTACACCTCACTACAATAATTCAAATCTGGCCTTAAAAAATTGTCCGGCAAGGGGTGCATATGTAAAATATGCAAGTAACAGAATTTTGTAGTGTTATTATTAAATATCTAATATTTGTAGTACTATTATTTTGGGATGTTTCAGTTTAATTATTTGTACTAATTTTATAACTATACTGTATTATCAACTTAAAAAAGTATCTATCCACCTATCTGCACACTTCGCAGAAGCATCGATAGTGTGTTTCGTGCTGACGGATATTTGACCTGGCACACCCTCTCAGAAAATTGTGTGGGGCTTTTATATCGTTCCATGTGGAATCTTCCCACGGTCCACACAACATATCACTTGAAAAGTTCGGCCGGACAGGTACACGAGTATGATCTTGAGAGTTTTGGTTGGATCCTTGGAACATTCGTCAAAAACAATAACCTCAGCAAGATTGTCGAGTCGATGATCTGGGAAAATAGGGTGACACTCTTCCATCAGCTTCGTAGTGTTGATGCAAAAGTAAGGATGGATGGTTTGTGCTTGATGGCATTCCAAGCCAAGACAGGGTTTATCTCGTTGCGACGCAGCAATGTCGTTTTCTGGAGAGAGTACAACCAGTTTTCGTCCAGTAATGGTTTTCACGACACATTTAACGCTCTTACCCTTTCCAGTCACATACATATACGCCGAATTAGCAGCAACTGGATCAGAGGTAAACGGGGGCAAACTCGCTTCCTTGCATTCCAAGTTGTTCAGCAGATTAGATAACCAATCTTCAGCCTCAAGATGCCACTCGCATCTGGTTTGCTTGTGTCGCCGTTGTCCACACATACGATAAGGGAATGGGTTTTTATTGCATCTATGCAAACCAGTAGGACGTTTTCTTGAGGGAAACTTCTTAGCATCATTCGCAGCACAACATTGGTGTATGCAAGGACGAATGCCTGTATATGAAACCACTGAGCCCTTGTTTTGTCGTTCTTATAGTTGATGTAGTGGATGTCGTCGGCTTACTCGAAGTTCAATTGCCAATCTGTTCCTCCTAGAACATTGCAGAGCTAAGCAGCTTCATTGTGGTTACGAATAATGTTATTAGAATCGCCACCGTTCATAGCGCATTTTCAAATGAACCGGATAGCCAAGTCTCTCACGTTGGTTTGGTACCAATGCTATAAACGACTGAGCGGACAGGGACTTCTTTTATATCCCCAGACTCGAGTAAGTCCCTGAGCTCTAGAGTAATTATCCATACGCGACCACACAATCGACGATATGCGGATGGTTGTTTGGATCGAGCACCCAAGCGGAGATCTGGACTACACCAGTTGGTATAAGGACTTCGTTAAGAGGCAAACCCTCAACGTCTGCTCGACGCATCATGCTCGTAGAGTACACATACACACGCACGTTCAAGGTCTATTGCATCATCAACACCTCCCATGGTTGAATCTTTGCATGCTTGGTAGGCTGCTCGCATATCAAAATGGTGATGTTCGCCTGTTCTTGCTCTGGTGTATTCACTGGTTTCATACCTTAGACAGGACCTGAGCCGATTTCCAAACGCCTATATTTCATAGGTTTCGGTATTATATCTTCCCTATCGAGCCACTTTTTGTAACGATAGGCTGTAGTACCAATGATACAGTGGATAGCTTTGTGGTATTTGATTTTTAGATGATCTTTTAGCTCTTTTGCGTCATCCCATGTTGCTACAATTTCCTCTTTGATAGTTTCGTCAATCGCTCTGGATGCATGTAGTGATCTCCATAGCGAACCATCGCTCCTTACAAGAGCCTTCCCACACATCCAGAGTCTTGTGTTCGAGGGAATAGCCCTAATTTCGAATGCAATCATTATCGCCCTCGTTTTGTGTTCAAAAATTTTTCTGCGCTAAAGTAGTCCGAATTCCATTATTGACGTATGAGGAATAAAGGTTGTACAAGGCCTGTTCGGCAACGTTTTTAGGCTGATCAATTGGGATATTTTCTCGGACATGGTTATTGTGACAAAGCACAAAGATCTTTGTCCTATAATTGTAAAGCCCACTATCCCAAAGGTAGTTTCCCAAAGCATCCACAGCAATCAACTTAACCTTGAGGGCAGTCTCAAGAGCGAACATGTCCTCACTTGAGCAACCATTATTTTCCAACGTCTTGTCGAAGCATTCTAGTATTTATCGGCGCTTGTGTGTCAACACAGTACCTACTCGGGTTATATTGTCCTGGAAGTGGTTACTATAAGATCTTTTTTCAAAGGAGACCCAATATAACTCGCCCTAATTGATGATACACGGCCCTCTTTTTATTGGCCGCATATCGAATCAACGATTATCGAAACATTCTTCTATCTCCTTCCAGATAATTGTGCGCCCTTTTTAAATGTAGATCACGTCTGGGTAAAGCACTACAGAGATCGCTATAACTAGAGTGAAGTCTACGTCCAGATCGATGCCGGATTGACTTTAACAACCTTTTCTTAACAGCCTCCGGTATGGGCCAATCAAGAATTTTTTTATAAATGCGGTGGGCTGCAGAAGCTTAACTTCTCTTAACATCTTCTGGAATAGGCTCATCATGGATGATTTTAAAAACAATTTTGGAGGTCATATTCTCTGGAGATATTTGCTCGACGTATTCATCTTTTGTCCCTCATTCATGGTAGGAATATATATTCCGATATGCCCTAGTCAAACACGCCTTTAAATGGCTGTTTAGACCATCTCAAACAACACACAAAGAAAAGACTTTTCGCGCACGATTCTCTGTATCTATCAATTTTTGAGCAACGCGTTGTGCACCGCCTGGCCTAAAAAGTAAAGTCGCGCATTTAGTCCCTACACCACGTAGCCTGCACAGAACAGGTGGTGTTCTACCAAGACGTAGCTGCTGACGATGTGTGCCACAATATAAGTCGATAAATTTTTGTGGCATACTTGTTAGGTATTCACTTCAAACCAACGGGCATCTATTATCTGCCTGCAACGTTTGGTATAACAGGGCCTGACGCACCTCTAATTGAAAAAAACCAAGACCTCGGAGTTGCGGACGGTGAGGGGTATAGGTTTATAATTACCAAATATATATCTACGAGAAATCGTCTTCTGACCCTCCCACTCCAGATTGTAAATCCCCAATAGTCTCTGAGAGGCGCCACGGGGACTACGCTCCTTCCTTGCCTGAGCCTAAAAACCGCTTGTACCCCTACAGAATATCTCCACCACACCGATCTTCTCTTTCTGCAACATTAACAACTCGGTCGTAAGGCATACAAGTATGCTTTGACACTGGTAGACATAGCCTTTCACTAAAAAGCTACAATACCTTTGACCTCGAAGTCAGCAAAAGAGACTGTAGTGGCATTTACTGGCATATACAAGAATTGACCGCTTGTATGACCAAGCACGTTGATGGTGGTCAACAGGCATGTACTCAAGGTAGTGTAGTAAGTAAACTTATGCTTAAGCACGGAGTTCCACTCCGTCGAGCACAACCAGTCGATTAAAAATAGCTTTTGTCGAATTTTTTAATCGTAGTCTATCTGAGCTTTATCTGAGTTTGGGGCACAAGCGCAGCATGAACTAGACAGTCGCCGTGACAACCGTGAACGTGTAGCACTTCTACCCATTATAGTGGAAGATATGAACAATATATCAACGCGAATGGCTAATTTCTCTCCAGATGAAGCGATCGAAATTGTCAAAGTCACATTGATATCTGAGAAAACCCACCTACGTGAGACGCTATTGCCTATCTCTACGATGGATTACGTTGCTAGCAACAAAGAGTACTCAAAGGACGTTGGTCGCTGACGTGTGACCGATATGTGGTGTTTCGGAACCTGGGAAACACGCTCTCTACTACACTGCCACCTCAAAGCACGGGCTGATAATGTCAAAGCTGCTATATGTGGCTCACTAGGATTTGCATCCATTATCTGGAAATTCCACGGCGCCATTAATCTGATCTTCGCACTTGTGTCGGCGATTGCACGATAAGCATGTGCTTCGAACGTTCCGTTTGTAATGCACTACACTGTCGTCAATCCGGTGGTCGGTACTAACGCAGAAGACCAGAGCGGCTTAGACAGCCTTTCTTTTACAGACTTGAAGTTATAGAAGTTATAGTTAAACTAGCAGAAGGATCTCGTCGGAAATGTTTAATATTATTTTTTCAATCTTTCTAAATATATATATATATATATATATTATATAATTAATATATATCTATACTTATATGTGAAGCCAATATCTTAACGGAAATTCATTCGTCTATACTTATATGTGAAGCCAATATCTTAAGGGAAATTTATTCGTCTATACTTATTTGTAACAATTGTCCTGTTTTTTTCCCCTGTGAGCTCTTTCAATCATCCTGCTAGCACTTTCATGTGGTATACTGGCATAATTTGATAGGACTTGGACAAGTTTTTTCTCGGTGAGTCCCATGTTTCGTTGCGGTCTTCCTCAATGCCTCGGAATATGAGAGTGTTTCACATACTCCGGTTTGTCTGGTCTTCTAGCTGCTTTGTTAATGTGGCGTCTTGGTTTTTAACAGAGACTAGTTCTTTCTTCAGGTAAATTATTTTTCTCTCACTTTTAGCAGCAGCTTCGTGAACGTAGCTCAACGACTTTTTGTTTTACCAAGTTTTATTTCATTTTTATGGTTTTAAACGATTTCTAACAATTTTTGTTCTGAGATGGGCATGTTGATATTTGAGATTTTGGACAGTGATAACTATTGAACTGTAGCTGTTATTGAGACAAATGAGACCTTTTTGGAAATCACATAATAGAGTCTTTCATTTGGTATCCAAAGCTTAGTTGTGAGTTATTGTTTTAAGACTTGAAATCCCTATTTTTTTAATAGAGATAGATGATTGACAGCTCAAATTCACCTGTCTAAAAATTACTATTCTATATGCTATTTCAAAAAATTTACATCAGATGGTTAAACATCGAAGTAGATATAAAAAACTCAACAGAAAAAGGGTTCTCAAAGAAGTTTTGAAACGGCTTTTGTGTTTGCAGACTTCTAATTAGAATATAGTAATAGAAATGAAGACTTCAAGTTCGTTTTTAGAGTTCTGACAATACCCCAGGCTACACCTTGACGCTGCTGCTTTGATAGGAATCTTAGTCAGCAAAAATAAAGGCCGATTGTTAAAATGTTTAAAACACTAAGAATTTAACTTTAATAATAAACTCCATCAACATATCTTCAATGTCAAGGTGCTTCTTTTCTCAACATATCAAATTATATAAAATTTATATAAAAATTTTTGGACAAAGTCATAGAAAAATGGGAATTTGAATCTCAGCCCTCTGTAAATATGCACATGTATCGATTAACAAAGTTGACCTTTTCATAAAGACTGAAGATTGCAGGCTGAGAAAATGTTCCAAGAAAATTTTGAAAATGTATTAGTGGTCCAAATCTCCAGGAGCCATGGGTGTTAAAGTTTTTAAATTTAATAATTTTTAATAAACTTATTAAGTTTAAAAAATTATTTACCTAAATAAATTAGAATCTCCACATGAGAGTGAAAAAGGGATGTTATAGCCTGTAAAAATCAGGTGCTCTTGCTATCAAAGGAACTAAGAAAATTTTCGTTAATTTTATGCTTAGCTGAATAGGTTGCAGTTGATTTTTTTATTTCATTAGGAAGATTGTTCTATATAAAAAGACTTTTTGTCTACAAAAAATTTTTCGCTACGGTTGATAAAAGGTGCATCCAGCTTGAGATGGCTGATGCGCAAAAAAATTTTTCTATTTTCAGTCACTTTAAAAATATCAGAAGTATAATTCAAATGGGGTTTATTGCCAAATTTAAATACATGTGCAGCAACACACTGCCTCACCATCATATCAACAGGTAATAAGTTTATAGCTCTATTCTGTTAAGTACTTTTGCGCAGATGTTTATCTAAATTTAATAAAATTAAACTTTCTTTAAAGGGCCACCCCCTCTAAAATCATTCAAATTCGAAAAACCATATATTAACTTCTAAATATCCCAAATAGCATGTTTGAATATGGTACCCTAATTTAGCTCCCCTTAGCAATACACATAGAAACGGGTTATAGGGTCAGAAAACCCCAAATATTGACCCAAACCGAGATGCGTTATCTTGCATCGCTTTTTGTTGTTTTGCACCATGTAACAAAACAGTTGGTACTATACGGTCCGTATCTATGAAGCTCGGAAAACGATCCTTTCAAAGTGTTAGTAACTTTTTTCGCGCCAAAATGGGAAAAGTTTTTCGTAAAAAACAGCGTACGCGTTCTGGCAGGGTCAGGAAAGGATTCATGCTTCCTAATATAAATAATAACTTTATTAATTCGAATCAATCTGTAAATAATGACAATCACACTGTAAATGCGGAATCACCATTGACCGCCATCGCTGAAACAACAGACAAGCCTGAAAAGACAAGCCTAAAAATGTATCTGCTTCTTCAAGTACAGTGAAAGATATGGATGTTAACTACCTAAATTTTATTCGTAGGTAGGTAACGTGATGTTTCGCTTTTATTGTTGGTCTTCAGTTCGCTTCTCTGTCCGATATGTAAGCTTTCGCCACTGTCATTGGGAGAATGTTACGCAAAAAAACATGGTATTTCTTCATTCCGCTACATGCAAAATGCAGAAATCAGTATTGCGGCTATTTTCAGCGGAGTTGGCACAGTGGTAGGACGTTTGACTACGGAGCGAAGGGTTACGAGTTCGACTCCCACCTCTGGCGGAAA
>JAUZNK010004155.1:0-10554 GCA_035046665.1 Euphysa ruthae | reverse complement strand
ATACATATTAATAAACTGAAATATCTATGAATATGAAATATTAAAGATAAATTAATAAATGTTCCAAGCTCTGTTTCACAGTATCTCACTGAAACGATTTACAAATTCAAAATTTTTTAGAAAGGTATATAAGTTGTGAGGTCATTAATATATGAAATGTTATGAAGGTGGATTTTGTTTAGAATTGGAATCTTTTTCAACAAATAGTAGGAGCATTAATTTAAGTTAATGTTAATGTTCATAGTTTTCTTCATCTTCCGTACACTGCCTCTAATTTAATTTTGGAATACGACATGCTTTAAAATATTGAATAGATAGTTTTCAAATGAAAAAAAATAGGTAATAATTTTACAGGCATTATATTTTATAATTTTTTTGGTGTTTAAAAGGACTTAAAATTTCATCATACTTGATACCATTATTTTATGGATTGATTTGTTTTTCGAATAATTTCAATTTGTATATATTGTTTTTTGACAATGTTGGAATATTCTTGCTTTAATAGTTAGTTTATTCTTTCCATCATTGTTATGAGTAAGAGAAGATGCTCCAAAAGTATCAGTTGCAGGGTCAAAAAAATTAGCAATGTGTGCGTATCACAGAGGTAGATTTATTTTAAAATTATACTCTAAATAAGAACTGTCTAGAATAGAACATTGTTTATTCTTCATACGCTGAGAAATTAAAGGTTTACTTTAAAATTCCTGCCACAGTGTTTAATCAACAACTCCCAAAATCCTAAAATCAAGAATTGCCAATATTAAAAATATTTCTATACCAAAATATATAAAAACAACACAGAGATATTGAAAGAATTTTGAATCATTGCAGTCCGCATTCCCCAACCAACCATCAAATATTATAAGCGATTTTGATAGAGAAGATTGAGGTCAAACTAAATCCAACTTCACAGCACCCAAATATCTTGATGACTTTGCAACTTACATACTTTTCTTAAAAACCTTTGAATTTTTAAACCATTTCACAGATTACTAAATTTAAGAATTCTCACAGAAAAATTATATAAATTTCTGAATGGAGCATTTACTTGGTTAACGGTATGCAACTTTTTTCATGAAGAAAGCTTGGTAATGTTTATAAAAATATTGTACCAGTGATTTTTACGTTAATTGTCACATCAATGATTAATTTTATCAACGATTGATTTTCAACAAATATCTTATTTTGATTTAAACATAGATGCATAGAACTGTGAAGGGTCCATTTCAAGTGAATGTTCACGTATGATTTCTTGAATTTTGATCTTTCGACAGACATGTGGTGGAGAACAACTGAAAATAAAATGAATTAAATTCCTTAATGCCAAGCAAAATTAAAAAAAATTCTATAAGTTCATCTCAAACAACCACCTGTGCATTTGCTTTAAAACCACACAAACAATATAACTAATGTTTCTTTTTCCCCAAATGTCTTAAAAACCACTTTTTCCTCTTTTGCTAGCCACTATAAATATAAAAGTTGAGTCCTCCTTTTTATTAGGTAATGGAGTAGGAAAACCCAATTTTTACGATATTTGAAAAAATTATGAGATTGAGTGGTTTTTCTTTACCTTATGAAAAATTTTTGACCAAACATCAATTTATGAAAAGTTTAACCTATTAGTTCTCTACTAACTCACAAAAATACAAACAAACATGAAAGCACATACCAACAAGTACAAACATGAATAAGAGTTAATTCAAATATTCTTTTTCAACAAAGTCTTTAAATCAATTTAAGCAGAGAAAAGAATATAACCTTTAAAAATTTTACCTGTCTAATTCTAACCTTCGTCTTTGACATACATTGATTGCAGTCTTTCGAACCATGCTACCTAACACCCGCCTACTCACTACCATGCTATCAATGAGCGGACCACCAATTGAAGATCTGAAAAATAAAACAGATGGTTATTAAAAAAAAAAAAAAAAAAAAAAAAATCTGTAAAAACAGCATAGGTGTAGAAAATTTTTAATAAAATCGTATGGAGGGAAAAACTGTAGCAATAATGTGGGGGTTGTAATAATAGCTACATGAGGCAAACCTTTAATAGTAGCTAAACGGGACAAATTTTTAATGACACAATAATTGGGGAAAAAAATTTGTAGCAATAATATTTTTATACATATTACTAATTTAAAAGAAGTCATTCAAATACCACTAAAACACAATTAATAGCAGCAAAAAATATTTCCATTGGTACTGTAGGGATTATTTGGGTAAAATGATTAGAGGATAAAAATCAGATGATCCTAATTAACTAATCTTAATATTTTACGTGTGCTTTAAGAATGCTTAACGCATCAATCAATCAACTAGTTAAAAAAAATCATATCTTAATCGATTGTCAAAAACCTTTAAATCTTCATTTTTTTCCTAAATGACCTAACAAGCTAAAAGTATGAGAACCAATACTTTAGCGTTAGGAAAAAAGTATAATCTAAATGTAAATTTTGTAAAAAATTTTTTACCTGATTTTATTTTTCAAAATGGCTGACCGAAATTTTCTGAAATTATAAACTTAAGCTTAAACTTAAGCTCAAATGAAACTCAAACTCAAATGAAATATTTTTGACAAAAAACAAAAAATGATCATTTTTAGAACCTAAATAGAACCCAGTCCCCAAGTGATAAGTTTCGTTATATAGGTCAAAAGATGAATTTATTGTAGTGAAAAATTCAACAAAATCACTTAATAATTTAAATTACTTCTAAATTATTTTATAATTGCCTAGAAACAATTTTTATTTCAAAAATTAAAAGTCGATCTCACTACAAAAATCCATTCCATATGATTTATTTTTGAACAGTGGGAACAATTTCAGGAAATTCTATTTAAGGAGCCAGTAAGAAACTTTTTTACGGTCAGACCTGTGACCTAAGCAACATCCACATCATGTAAACATAAATAAAGTCAGCTTACCCAAATACTGTAGCTACTTTTATTCGAAAGAGTCCTGTCTTCATTGGATGTATGTATATGATTAGGACTTCTTTATCTGGCACACGACTTGCAGCTGCAGTCCCAAAAGAATATGAATTCTCGTATGAATCACATAACTCAATGAGGTCTAGAACTGGGAAGGAGGTTTCATCAGCAAATTCTTGTAACCAAGCAACAACAACTTTAGTCTCTGATTGACAGTTGTGAGTTCTATGCTTTACCTCAGCATTTCCAGTCTGTTCAAAGTTGACAGATTTACGAAAGGTTTTCCCTATTATTAATTATATTAAAAGATATAACAAAAAAAAAAAACGTCAATAAAATGTCAATAAAAAAAGGAAAAATTATAGTAAAGATTATTTTCAAAGAGAAAATCTGGCTTTCACTAAAATATAATACTCATATATAAAGGCATTTTTTGAAATCAACATATATTGAAACTATTTATTATGACTTTACAAAAAAGCGGGTCAAATGGGTGTATGGACGTCAACTAAAGATAATTAATTTTGGAACCAACGTTCCAAAATTAATTATCAAAATTTTGGGGAACCAATAATACATACCATCACATGGCATGTTTTGAGTGATTTCAAAAACCGGAATTTCTTGAGTGACAGGAACATTATCCACCTGATCAGAAGCCCGAGAGACGACTGTTTTGAGCTACAGAAAAACGAAAATAATTCACAAGTGTATTTAGAAATAATCAATTGTTAGTATTTGCAACATTCAAAAACAAAATTACACTGATTTTGCCCAACATTCTTTTTTTTGGATTAATTGACAACCAATTAAAGTCTGGAAAAAACTTGTGGTGATTAGTATTTAAATCAAGTTTGCATGGAAATCATGTAAGAAATAAAAATTTGGTAAAAAGAACATATTCGGATAGCAACTCTTTATAGTCCCACATTCAATAGAATTTTTAAAACTATTAAATCAAAAATAACATCAATAAATTTTATGCAAATTATTACCTGAGCAATATTAAGAGCAGGGACGTGTATAGCAAGCTCAGTAAGAGAATCTGCATAGTAATACATCTTCTTATCTAATAATGAAATAAAAAAAGCTTAAGTTTCTCATAGACTCCCATACAGATATATAAAATCATCAGTCAGAAAAACAAAATTATTAGAGCCAATTTTTTGTCTTTTCATAAATAATTTGCACAGAATCATTTTTTTTAGAAAAAGCAAAAATAGCAGATATAAAGAAAATATAAAAATGTTGACTTATTTCCATTGAATAGATAATCTTTTTCACAAAATAATTTTATGAGTGACAATACTCTGAAGTTAGCTTTAGGTAATAATATCACCTGACAGATTTTTGTCTATTTTCCAGCTGGTAGAGTAATCGCCATTCCAACCATTATGGGAAGCTATATTTACAGGCCATCCCATAGATTGAATGAATTCCATAAATAGATGGCTATCCAAAGAGGGAATCTAGAATTATACAATATTCCAAATTAAAAAAAAAAAAAAAGAAAAAAGTACAGCAAAAGAGATCATTAAAATTTAAAACCAGTGATTGAAGTTATTGTAATTATATTTCCTTTTCTTTGGAGCCAATAAAACTCACATTTACCCTTTATATTAAGAGAAGTTTAGTTCTGCATGAAGAACCCAAATATTTAAAAAATACCACTAAATGTAAGAGAAAATGAAAAAATAAAAAATGACTTTCTGCAACAAACTCATACACACACCAGCTTTTACAACAACTGACTAAAGCATACCTTGTTTTCTATAATGCTTGATGCATTAGTTTGCCCTTTTTTTACGTAATAAACAAATATTGTATCAAATGTGCGGCATGGAAAAGTATCTAATTTCTTCAATTCACATGCCAATGGATTCTGTTCATTATGTACAAGGTTTTGTAGTCCAATAACTGGGTTTTTAGTTGATAACTATAAAAACATACATGAGTATAATCTTAAAGGATTTGTTATAAATGAATAAATATTTGATGAATAAATTTCTAAAAAAGAAATAGGTAATAAGTGAGTAATGGATTCCAGGTCCTTAATTCATGTGAATTTTCATACAAAAAAAATATTTTTTCACTTCATATGTTTGTACAAAAAAGTGCTTTTTAAGATTTTAAAACTCGGCTCTAAAATCTCAACCTATTTATGAAGCTTTGCAAAAGTTGATATAGCTAGAACAATCTAAAAACTGATATAGCTAGAACAAACTAAATTCTGGTCATAAATGATAAACATTTCCAAGTTGCAAAAATAACATTTTTTATCTCTATGTTAAACAGTGTAAATACTTAAAAATAATGAAGATAAGTGGAGAGAAAGATCTTAACTCTTTAGTCATTATGATGAGATAATTTTAATAAGATTTAAAGTCAAGTATTCCAGCAAAATTCCAAATTTCATACTAGATACACAAAACTTAATTTTCTTTATGAGATATAAATTTTCACCACAGTGTAAACAGTCCCTGTTTTTTAAAGGTATTTTCTAATAATACCTAAATTTTGTTAGCATGGAATTAAAAATAATGAAAATAAATGTCACCTGTAAATTTTTTAGAGATAGCATTCCCATGTGTGATAAGAACAAACGTGCGGTGTCACAACTCTTCTGTACACTAAAAAATATAATTCCTTAAAATTGGGCCACCATCTACTTATCAAAATTTTGCGCATCTAATCTACGAAACACTCAAAAAGTTTATAGTTGAAAATAAAAATATATTTCTTGGAATAATTTTAAATATTATAGAACATATGGCTCTTGCCTACAGCTATCTTTTATTAATTTCACTGCAGTTCTGTTTTTCTCTCCTTCGTTGATACTTAAATTTAAAATTAATGCCCATTTCTTGGAAGGAGGATTTGATTATTTACGCAATATACAAGATGTGGGCTGCAAACCATCTTACTAAAGTAAAAAGTGGACTGAAAATAAATGAGTCAAAAAGATTAAACATGTATGTTTTTTTTCAAATTTTAAACTGCTTCATAGAGGATGTAGAATCAGAATATGACTATAAAAATGAAACAGATTTTCTTTGTGAATTTATTTCTATTAAAAGAGAGAAAATTTTATTTTTTTACAAATTGAAAAATAATCAAAAATAACTATTCATTTGAGTAAATTTTAAATTTAATGACTTTCATAAAGGAAGAATGTGAACAATGTGATCCCCAGTCAGATTATAAATGCTTTTTCGCCTTGGAACATTTCTTGAGAAAAATATATAGCAAATTTGGAAATAAATAAGACACAAATATGGTTAAAATATTAAAAGACAGAAAAACTACCAAAATTCTCAGTAATACTACTTTTGACAAAAATTTTAAAACAGCCGCCATGCTATAATTATTAGAAATAATGTTTTCGAAAATAACAAAAAAGTTTTAACACGTAATTATCAAATAATTAAATACCTAGGCTGTTCCTGAATATTGTTTTCATTCGCTGATTCCAATCCCTTTTTCTGTGATAGCTTCTCCTTTTCAATCTAAAATTTAAAATAAGTTGTATCAAAAGTATTAAGTGTGAAAGTTTTTAAATTGGTCTCTACATCTACAAAACAAAACAGAAGAAATTTCTTTTGCTCATTCCATGTCATTCTAAGTGATTTTCAGGTATTTACCAAGCTTTTTCTTTCCAGGTAATTTCCTGCTGATTAAAAGGTGTTTTCTAGATAATTTCCACGTTTTTCAAGTGTTTTCTATTTTCACTAAACGATGTATAGTTGTTTTTCAAATGATTACTAAGCGTTTCCAAAGATATTTTTCAGGTGAATGCAATTGTTATAAGGTAGTTTCCAGTAGTTTACTCAGTGATTTCCAGTTTCTTTAAAGCATTTCCATTTGCCCCAGATGATGAACCAGAAACTTTACCAAGGATTAATAGGGACCTTTCAAAAATTGGGCTAAAAAGAATTATTTTCAAAAATACGCACATCATTGTCACATCATTTTAGCAAAAATAGAAAATCTGGAACAGACCATTTATTTTTTACCCTTGAGATATAACTTCATTTACAAAAAATTAAAGTTTAGATTCGGAGTAAAATCAAAAAATATAGATTTATGTATGATTTATGTTTTTACCTCTTTCACTTCAAAATTGACCTAAAGAGAGCATTTCTCAAAAATCCGACTCTGTAATGTCACTTGCCTTCTTAATCCTAAACTTCATGCAAAAATAAAAAAAAAGTAGTGAAAAGCTATTGGGATCTAGCACGGGTGGACTGACTAAAAAATAGACGAATGGACAAACAACACTGAACTTAATGCATTTGTCCACATAAAATTCAAGGAGTTTTTAAAAATTTTTTTAAATGCATTAAAAGTTAAAACGTTGGGTATTTTATGGGCCATATTTTGTTAGTGCCTTGTAAAGCTATTAGAAAAATTATAAGAATTACTGTTCCTACCAACATAAAATAATCACTATCCATCAACCACAGTTAAATCATAACTGTTACACAAATATACAGACGACTGTCATCTGTAGCTGAACCTAATTTAAAGACCATATCTAATACATTAGAAATACTAGCTGGGTATGACAGTCTTTGTTTTTCATGAGATGGAAGTTACCAAAGGAGCATCTACTACCATTTGTCATTGACACAATGACATTGTCCAGTAAACCAGAGCATACTTTCAGCTATAATTGAGAAAATTTTTTGATAGTGAGATTATGTCTCTAGGTAATATTTTCTGAGCAATTAAGCATCCAAACATTCCACATTCAACTATATGCCCTTCTAAGGTGTCTTGAGATTTGCCATGTTTTTGTACTGTAGAAGAAAATTTTTATGCGAGTTCTCATTAAAAGGGAAGCTTTGATACAGGAGTATGATTCAATTTCCACATCTCCCCCAGATTATTGATTATTTTATTCCAGACCTGAGTAATCATATAAATGTACTATTCCTGCGGGATATCTTCTATTGGATACTATTTTTAATTTTGCTTTAATATCTAGTTTAGGACATACTATACAAAATTTTGACAGAACCAAAATACAGTTTTTTGAGAAAAATTGTAAAAATTAATTTTTAGACCAAATTTGATTCTTAGATTGATAAAATTTGCAAGATATTTTCAGTCCAAATGTTAAAATATTCGCAAAAGTTTTATACATTATGACCAAAGTTTTAGAAAAATAAATAAACAGTTACTGTGAAAAAGTGTTTGAATTAAACAGGTAAATGTATAGGACCTCTTTGCTTTTCAGATTCCAATAATCACAACATATCATGCATACCTGTGAGGTTAACAGATTTCTCATGGTTTCTTGCTCATATCTTTCTTTTTCATTATCAAGCAGAGTTGCAATTTCAGGAATACTAAAATCTCTATAAAATAAACTAGCCAATTGTAGCCTGGTGCTTCCATGAAGTGCAAAATGTGAACAAATTCTGCTTAATACATATGTAAAAATGTATTTATTTGAATGGTGAATTTGCTTCATAAATAAGTCATTTTAGGACAAAAATAAATTGTTAAGGGTAAATAGCTAGGCACCATAGTTTGTTACGATAATAGTTCAAATGATGCTGTTTGTTGCCAATTAATATCACACACAATTTGAAAAATGGGATTGTGCTATGGTAAAAATGGGATTGCGCTATGGTAAAAATGGGATTGCGCTATGGTAAAAATGGGATTGTGCTATGGTAAAAATGGAATTGTGCTATGGTAAAAATGGGATTGTGCTATGGTAAAAATGGGATTGTGCTATGGTAAAAATGGGATTGTGCTAAGGTAAAATAAATTATAATTAAAATAAAAGTATAAATAAAATAATTAAATTATAATTAAAATAAAAGTAAAATAATTAAGGTAAAATTTTTTCCATAAGATTTAAAAACAATCAAAATTTTGAAAATTCCTCATTTCTTGAATCATTTATGCTTTACTTTTGAAGCATGTATTTGATTCTGCAAAACTAATCATAAAAACAAATAAAACAAAATATGTCTATTAAAGTGATTCATTCTATGGTTTATTAATCAAACTTTCATAAAAAAACATAAATTAAATTATTAAATTTCAAACAAGCAGGTGCCTGTATGAAATAAACGATGATTTATACAAGACTTGCAAAAAAAAAAACGCATTGAACTATTAATGAAATTATAAAAAGTGAAACTTCACAAAAAAAAAAAAATCGATGCCGTTTAGGACCTGAAACCCGAGACAAAGGTTTCAAATAGGCAGCCATATTGGTCAAATTGTATCTTTCATGGGAATTTATCTTTATAAAAATAAAAAAGAATAAATCAAAATTTAAAATTTTGACAAAAAAAGCATTGTTAAAGCAGTATATTTTAAAACCGGAAAGTATTAAACAATAATAGCAGTTTTTAAAAGATAAAGTGCAAACTAAATTAGATAAATTTTAGAACTTCTCCTAAAATTTCAAATTTCAGCCCGATATCTTTTAAACTACAGAAGAGATCTATAAACCTCCCCTCTCCTCCCCCATCCATGGGCAGAATAGGTTTAAGCAGTCACGATGCAAAGAAAAAATATTATCCAAAAAATTCCTTCAACAGAAATACAAAATTTGGTAAATAAAACTAATGAGCGGCTTTTGAGAAATGATATAGATTGAGCAAGTAGACCAAAAAACAACAATTGGTTTTAAAACTACATGGGTTTCTCCCATTAAGTTTTTCTGCGAAATTCCAGAAAAAAAAAAAAAAAAAAGGTTTTAAGAAACTTATAAATTGACATGCAAATAGACAAAATTAATTTTTACAGAAACCTATTATTTCAAATGATTTGAAAATCTCTGTTACTATTGTTAATACTTGTAGAGCATAACACTGCAAAAAAAATTCATGTAATAATAATCTGCTTACGCTTTAGTACACCCAATAGTCTCCATAACATTAGGGTAGCATCTTTGTGATGTTGAAGGAGCTGGAGGTACATTTAACAGACCAGAGGGAGTTGAAAGATCAATAGAATATTGGTTGGCAAGATACTAAATAAAATATAGTTTGAATGAAATATTAATAGACAAGCCCTTGATGATTAATGGAATTCTGTAAGCTGATTTAACAATTTAATCATATTTATCATACTTACTTGCTTAAAAAAAAAAGGAATTTCTTAAATAAATAGTACCTGAATTTGCAATTAATTTCTTTAAATGATTTTTTAATCAATGAAACTCCTATTTGCACAATTTCATCATCATAATCACACATCATTACATTAAGAAGTTCTTTACAAATTTGACCTGTAAATCAAAACTAATAAAAAAGACAGAAATATGCAATCACTTTAGTTTACAAAAATATATTCTCTGTTGTCTAAAGATGATGAAGCAAAAATTTGGTAAAGTACAAGAATTTTTTGTACATGGTTATATGGTCAACTGATAATCAGTAAATAATTTACTCTAGTACTCTGTGCTCTGAATAGAAAGTTTTTTAGGGACCAATCGGAAACCTGCTTGAGTGTTAACTCGAAATATTTTTGTTAATATGAACGTTGTTTGAAAAAGAAGATAAAGAAATGATACCAAACCTCTTTAACTCGAGCAAAGTGGCGCAATTGCACCAAGAACACTTTTTTTCCAGTTGGTCCCCTCACAATTGCCATAACTG
>JAUZNK010004154.1:0-10554 GCA_035046665.1 Euphysa ruthae | reverse complement strand
TTTACGTTTATTTCTCACCAATGAAGTTCTCGATCAAATTGTCAATGAAACGAATCGATATTATATGCAACAAAATGCTGCCAAACCATCTCCAATGAAATGGCATGATATAAATGTGGAGGAGTTATTGGCGTTTCTTGGTATAATCTTGGCAATGGGTTTGATAAAGTTCCCAGATATTCATGATTATTGGCGTCATAAATCTTTATTATATGAAATGCCTTGGTTCCGTACCGTTTTTCCAAGATTACGATTCAAACAAATTTTACGCTATCTTCATTTGAACAAAAATGAAAATGCCTTACCTCCTGCTGGTCTAAATCGTGACAAGATTTTCAAGCTTGGAAATTTGCCATGAGTATTATCCAAAAAGATTTCAGCGATGTTTGCTCCAGGGAGAGAACTGTCCATCGATGAGCAGATGATATGGACAAACTTAATTCCCTCATGCACATGTCATAATTAGTTGGATGATAATTTGTAATTATAGAAATATATTATACTCTAAGGATTATGCGCTTCCTTATGTTTTTATATTAAAGAGCTTAGATTTATTTGTAGGACAGTTGATCTTAGATTGGAATAAATCTATGTCAGACTAAACCTTAGTTATCTTTTAACTTAATCCATTAATGTGAAACATGACCATTTTAATTTAATTATTTTTTGATAAATTATTTGTTACTTGTTGTTTCAATTTGTTGGTTGGCAAAAATTTTGTTTTGATCAAAATATTGGTTGATTAAAATATCGTTTTAAAGAAAATCTTGGTTGATTAAAATATTGTTTTGATGAAATATATGCAATATTTGAAAAAAATATTTCAACCATAGCAGACAAGCAAAAGTTAAGACTGAGAAATGCAGCATTTGAATTGCAGCTCAGTAATGGTGTTTGGGGCTCACCATTTAAACGTCCCCCAGCTTGTTCTGCTCAGCAATAAATAGTGAAACTACCAAAATCTATGCAACACACTCTAAAATCTTTTGTAAAAAAAAAAAAAAAAAAGTAACATTTTTAGATGTGTGCAATCGGCTTATGCGATATCAAAATACTAGGAAGTTCTTGCTACGCCAAAACAGAACACCATGTTGTCGCCCCATTTAATTCACACAAGTTTTTAACTACTCAGGAGGTTGTTTGCTTATGGCAAGGCCTGCTGTGGTTTTCAATTTCATTCAAAATGTTAAAAAAAGTTAATGAACAAATTTTGAAATTTTAAAAATTTTGATTGTAGGTCCAAAATAACCATGTTTTGGGTTCTGGGAACTGGGCCCGATAGCATTTTCAAAATTCAAAATGACATCTAATTTATTAGAAATAACAGAATTCAAAATGTTAGCATAATCAGCATAATCAGATTTTTGGAAAAGAGTAAAAAATCTTTGCTATCTTAGGTTCAAAAATTGGACCCAGTAATGAAAATTGCAGTTTTCTCAAAAATATTAAACCTCCACCTTTCTAAATTTATGATCTTAAAACTTTTCAGAAAAAATTAATGAGCAAATGAAATTAAATGAAAAATGAAATGCATTGAAGGAAGATGGACATCGGTTTTGCTGGGAGTCTAATTAAAACAAAATTTATGAAGAGAAATTTAACATCTTGTTATCATATTCAATTTAGTTAGGCTTAAAGGCCCAAACCCCTAACCATCTTAAAAAAAAAAATTCTAGGTCTCCCACAGTTTCACCAGGGACAAATAAAAAATATATATATTAAAGGAAGCTTTAATAGTAACAATAAAAAATTGTAAGAATTTCTTAAATACTCTGTTAAATTAAATTTACCTTTCCATCACCTTTTGGATTAATATAAACAACATAGTGTCCACCATGGTTATCACCTTTTAATATAAAATTTACACATTAAATCAAATACGCCTTTGAAATCAATATTGTAAGACACCAGTTTTAGCAGAAAATTTTGTAGATGCCTTATCTATTGCATCAACTATGCAGAAATACACCGAATATACTTCAATACCTTAAGTACCTTGTAAACTTTTTACTGAATAATGAGAAAGCTTGACCAACTGCATAGATAATTCAACAAATGATTTTAGCAATGAAATGTGCCAATATAACTCCTATCTTCATGAAAGATGACCACACAGAAAAAACTAATGACAGGCCCATTAGCAGTCTTCCATTATCATTGAAAGAATGATTGATCAAATCAAAACTTTTATGCAGTATAAACTCTCATCTATCCAGAAAAATATTTCTCTGCCTTTTGCAAAACTGCCTTAATAAAGCATCTTAATAAAAGAAATGCTAAAAGTTATAACAAAAAGCATGGTTGCTTACTTAGCCACAATTTGATCGTTTCCAAAATGAAATGGTTTTGAAATGCAACTTATGCACCTGAAATATTCTTATCTAATTAAACTCAAACTAAAGGTTTTCAAGTTTCGAAGTGGTGCTTGGTGCCTAACAAGTTTCAACACATACGTCCTATTCTAAACTCTTGTACATCAAATTTATTTTGTCTGTTTATAACTATTTTCCCTCAATCTGGTAGTTTTCCTCAAAAAGACACACCAAAGTGTCTTAACAGTTCAGAGTCTTGTATATCTTAAAGAAGATTGAGATCTTCTTAATCTGCTAGAAATCAACGAAACATCCAATTCCAACTAAAAAGACACCTTCAGAAAAAACTTCAATTCTCGCAGCTACTGTGCTCAAAAATTTGAGGACAGTAGCAAAAAACGTGTGCCATTGACAAAAGAGTCATTTAAGTGAAAAAATACCCATTATTAACTTATTACAACTACAGTACTAAAATACTAAAACCTTCACTTCCCTTATATTATGACTAAAGAAAATCTGACATTCACTAAGAAAAAGTTTTAAAGAAACACATATGGTTGAATTCGTAGGTCTCAATCAGCTTCTTTAGGAATACAATAATTCATAACATGCATTGTTGTTAGACAATCTATTTAATGTATTTATATGTTTACATATACATAACTTTAATTTCACTCAAAATGACCAAAATAATAATAATGAACATATCAAAAAAAATGACTTTTGAATCTAGAGCTTTACATTTTTAAGCAAAATAGAAGTATTAACAAATTTTGAGA
The DNA here is from genome assembly GCA_035046665.1 of Euphysa ruthae. Classification (NCBI taxonomy): domain Eukaryota; kingdom Metazoa; phylum Cnidaria; class Hydrozoa; order Anthoathecata; family Corymorphidae; genus Euphysa; species Euphysa ruthae. The sequence goes on along the minus strand of JAUZNK010004154.1, from coordinate 7,463 downwards.
ACATTTTAGACCAAATTTGACATGTAGCATGGTGCTGACTAAAATTTTTAGCAAAAATGGACAAAAACTTAACAAGAGTTATAATCTTAACCCTTTGCATGCCATTCCCAGAATATTCCGGGATTTTGATGTCATAAAGTTTATCAGTCCGAAATATTATATTATAATATTCCAAGGATTTACACGCTTAGACTTTGTTGGCGATATTCGACTGGTAAACAAAAGCTATTAGACTGGAGACCAAACTCTTTATAAAATTTTGCTTCAGAAGAGATTGGCCGATTTAGAACTGTTTTAGTGGTTCAGACAGATTCAACACATTGGAAAAAAAATTGCCACCAAAAATTCGCCATTTGCTTCTACTTCATTTTCATGTGATTTAAATGAAAATGAAGGCGAAATTGACTTGCAAGATGATAGCGACATTGACCATAAACGAGAAGAGGATGTCCTTAATAAATATTTTAGTGATGGAAAAGGAGCAGAGTCAAATTTTTATAGCTTTTCAAACACTGAAAATGAGGTAAAAAAAAATTTTTTTTTCAGATGATGACGTTTGTTTTGCTCCAACTTCTAAAGTATCTAAAGATATCCCTCCTGGTTTTGATATCAACAAATGGGTAAGTGGGGATATTGTACTTGGCGACCCGTTACCAAAAGCTAAAGCTTTACCAGGAATTGATATTGAAATGCCTGAAAATCCAATTGAGATGGATTTTTTAGATTTATTCCTAACTATGAAATGTAAGAGAGTATTACATTAGAAACAAATATGCACGACTTTTATTATTTATTAAAAACCCAACTAAAAATATACACTCAAATCAAATTACAAATTTTGGTAAGAAAATGGCATAAATAAGAATCAATTACGTGCTTTCATTGTCTTAACCCCTGATATGGGCATCGTAAAAAACAACTCACGGAGTAATTATTAATCCACTGACCCGATTTACTCCACACCATTTCCAAGAACAGTCATGAACAGGCATACCTTTTTTAACATTTTATCTTTTCTTCACTGCTGTAACCTGAATAATGATTGTGGCACTGGTCGCCTACAAAAAGGGCTGCCCAAGGACTTTGTTTTTTCTTCTTTCGAAGTGAAAAGTGACCAAAAAATCATAAATCATATGGTGGCATCACGTATTTTGGACCGAAAGCATTGCAACACTTTATCTAGTGCATACTACTGTAAAATGGTTGAACCCGAAAGGAAGAACTGGAAAACAAGTTCATAAATACAATATATAGGCGCAGTATATTTAAATGGTCAAGAAGGACAGAGAGGCGGTGAAAGAAAGTACTTTTTCGTATTTTAAATCTTTCAATGGTAAATGTCTATATATTGCGGACTGAAAATTCAGTTTAATTCAATTAAACCACCATCACAGATCAATTTTTGTGTTGCTGTTGTGAAGTAAATGGTTCAAAAAGCTAATCTCACTCCTAACCTTGCAGTCCATAACCATGTTCTGTCAGTTCAACAATTATCAGGTCACCATTTTATTGAAAAGTTTTTGCTTCTAACAAGAAAAATCATTTCACAGTGCCAGATTTCTCTGTGTTGATCCCTGCTTCTTCCTTTTCCATAATTACAATGACTACATTGCAAAATATATTTTACAGAAAAACAAATAAAAATATAAAAACATATTTCAAAAGCTGGAGCTGAGAGCTGTTTTTAGAATTTGTTAAATGTTTACGTTTATGTCCGAGCCAATATCACGGCTCAATAACACAAATTTATTTGTATTCAATTCTTCCAAAAATTAGCTTTTTTTTAAAAATTTATTTCTTTTTAAAGGTTGCATATGGCGTGTGAATATGGGTGGGGTGATGATTTTTTTTTTTTTTTGAAAATATAAAGGTATAAGATAAAAAACGAGCCCTTACTGAACTTCTACACTTTGATATAACATAAGTTATGAGCAATTGCTACTTGGATACCAACAAGAATAAAATTAATTGAGGGTTATAATAATTGAATTTTCGCTTTGAAAGAAAAAACAAGCAACTTACCACTATGAACGAGCACTGCGTGCAACGTGTATATTGGTTGAGGAGTTTTTGTTTTTGATTCAGGTTCAATAAAATTCTCAAGATTAAGTTGTTCAGGAAACTCGTATCTAGGAAATAGAAAGTTAAAATCATAAAAATTTCTAACTTAAGCTGAAACGAAACATTGACTTTTCAAAAGTTATGTTTCAACTTATTTCTGCAAAATATTATATTCCAGTACATTTCGTTTTGCAAAATTATTCTAAAATTCAAAAAGAATTAAAATAAAAATGTATAATTTAAAAAATACATGGTCGACAAATTTTGAATTCAAAAAAATTTATACTAAGATAGTTTGTTTCCTAGTTTATCTTGAGTTTATTTTTGAGAACATTTTGCTTGTAGTGAGTAAGCCTAAAATAATGTTTTTCCCCAATGTTTTAGATTTTCTAGATAAGCATGAACCCGCACTGGGCTCATACTGTATGTATGAACCCGAAACCGTAAACAAAATAGAAAAAAGATATGAAAAAAAAAAAACATATATATATAAATTTTTAGCATCATATTAACTTTTAACAAAAATTTGACGCATTTAGATGCTGTTGACATAAAAATTGTATACTTGGACATTTCATTAAAGATTTAGGTGCATCTATACCAAACTTGCCAACAGACCAATAAAATGTTAATTGCAATTTACCTGTCGTTAATTTTATAATTTGTGTCAGTTTGTGGATCATATTGGAATCGTAACAAATGAAGGTGGAGTACTGGAGGAAAATGTCGAAATATAACACCCTTCTTTGCATTCTAATAAAAAAAAAAACTTTCTATTATATACAGCAATTTATAAAACTATAAGCAGCCCTGCGAATTAAGGTCGGCATTTGGCAATGCCAGCCTCCTTGCAGATCTTCATTGAGTTAAGGTTGGCAAAAATTTGTCGACCTTCTTTAATATAGACAAAATTATGCTAATTATTTTAGGAATTAAAATAGATTTGCATTGTTTAAGAAATGCAAGTCCGAGGCGTCTAAGTTCTTGCTAAAAACAAACCTGCAGTTTTCTCATATTTAAAAATAATTTATTTAAATCTTATAAACATACCCCGTGATTAAGCTTTGAAAAACCATACTTACATTTTATGAAATAAGATGAACAATTTATTTTGTCTTGAGTTACGTTGTTTCTTAGCAACTACTAATTAAACTTAAATTGTTAATTATTTATGAAACAATATTCCTGTATTTCAAATTTCAATAAAAATTTCAATATAACCATTTTATGTTATTTCGACATTTATTTTACTTTTTACTTGTTAATAAAATGTTAGATTTTTTGAAAATTAACTCATTGACTAAAAAAATAATAAAACCTTTGGAAAAAAGTTTAAGTGGGATGTTATCATTAATAGCTATTTAAAATGAAATGTTATTTATAACTGCAACTATGGGAATGACAAAAAAAAAGATATTTAAGAAAAAAAGAAAAAAAAAGACTGCTATCTCATAAGAATATTATTTAGAAAGAGATGAGAGATAAATTGAAACTTCTACACTGTAATGGTCTTTTTTTTTTTTTTTTTTAACAGCGTTTTTATGTATTTTATAAATTGTTTATTTCAGTTGATTTTTAAGTAGGTTTTAAATACATGGACTGTAAATATAAGGACGTGTTTTTTTTGTTTATAGAAAAATTTTTTTCTAGTACTGCAGTAATTTTAAATAAGATAAGGGAAAATGAATGTGAAACAACTGAACAATTCCTCTTACGCTGTTATTTGTTTACTCAAAACAGAATTATCCTCCTTGATGACATTGTTGAATTAATTGGAAGTATATCAAATCTCTCTGATGCCAATTTAGTACATATGTTACTATATGGTAATGAAAGGTTTAAACTGCACGTTAATCTCTTGATTCTTAAAGAATCTATCTTTTTTCTAAAAGCATCAGCGAGATTTGACTTACCACTTTTTTCTTGGATTGTTTCCCTTTAGCTATTTTTTATCTATTGTTTATCGCATGCTTTATAATATTTTATTTTATTCATTTGTAAATTTGTGTTATTTCATAGTAGAAAAAACATTGTTATTAAATTGTTTACTTAATTCAATCATTATGAATTTTTGATTGATAGTTTTTGTTTTTTATAAGTTATGCAATTTAGTAAGACTTTGGATATATTTTTGAATATTTGGCTCTCATCCAGAGATTTACTTTTAAATTTACCTCTTTTTATCTGGATTCACAGGGCTATTTAAGCATTTTGTTTGGTTTAAAACATAAAAGTACAAGAACAGTATTACCCTAATCATAATAATAATGAACTAAGTTCGTATAATGCAAGAACTATGTTTCTCCTACAATCAATTTAAACAAAGAAGTTGATTCAAAATTGAAGCAATTTGGTAAAAATGTAATAATAATTTAACATAAGAGAACTCAGAGAACTAACACTTTGTAATGAATCCCAAAAAAATTTCATGTTTATAAACCATGCTCTTCCGCACAGAGGAAAAATGATAGCTTCATACCTGCAAACCATATTTTTCAGCTAAAATGAGGAAAAAATAGCTGTAAACTATGCTCCAAAACAAAGGAAGTTAAAAGTAGTTTAAGTGTCTTACCTGTAAACCATGCTCTCCAGCGTCATACTTATTATCACCATCAAGAGTTTCCGCCCTGATATATTCGTTGAATGAGTCCATAACTACAATATAACATATAAATCTTCTAACACAGAACCTAATATTTTATTTCTGTATAAATATTTTCAATAAATATAACTTTAAATAAGATCAAAACATTACCTCAAATAAGTTTTACTGGTCCATAAAATCAGGTTTATAATAAGAGATTATATTACGGCATATGACACATTCAACAATGTATGTAGAATCCAACCTGTCACAGTTTTTGATTAAACTATTTTTTAGTTCTAGCATTTTATTTTTTGAACTTAACTTCTGCTATGGAAATAAACATGTTGTTGAAAAAAAGGACTATAGTATATTTATTTCAAACTAAAATTATTATAAATACTAGACACTATGTTGGTTATATACAAAAAAAAGGTCAACTCGGAAAAGTTTTTCATGCCTGACCTTTTGAGAATATTTGAATTTTTGATAAGCAAAATTTCTTATAATTAAAAAAACCAGGACTAAATACGGACAAAGACATTTTTGTACAGTCTAAAAACTAAAAGTAAAAATTAAACAAGGAGATAAAAAATGTTCTTTTTGATTTTGGATCACCACTTGATTAAAGGAATTAGAAGCTGCATCAATATGTCTGAAAGTTTTGCAATTAGCAAAACATCTTGTTATTAGCAAATATTAATTATAAATAAGACAGGTGCATTCGTTAATTGCTACTCAACATGTAACATTCAAAATTATGATTCAAAATTATGATCAAAACTTAAATATTGATATTCAATTTAGTTTTTATGAAAAATCTTTTAGAATTTTTTATTTATTTTTCAATCTTTATCAATGATAGTATAAATTGTATAAATTACTTCAACATCACTCTGGATGTGAATAATTAACAGGGATGTTATTCAAAAAGAACTCTAGTTTACTATAAAACTGGAAAGAAGAACAATCTATGAAAAGAATCTATGAAAAAACAATTTTAAGAAATTCTTGTATTTTAGTTAAAATAGAACTATGTATTGTTAGAAGTTATAAATAAATTATATGCTACTCTAATAGATAGAACATATTGGTATAAATAAATGGTTGAAAAACTTGCATATAAACCAACGTGAGACTATATTCAAGAATTTTATAATATCACTTTTACTGACAACTTTTACGATTGGAGATGAATTTAAAAGATTTTTTAAACAAGGAGATATTAACAACTTTAAATTCTTACGAAGCAAGTAATACTTAAAAAAGTCTAACTTTTTATTTAAGACCAATTTTTGTGAAATTACAATTTGCATTTTGACAAATTAACTTTATAAAATGAGTCAAATTTATGGAATGAGTCAAATTTATGGAATTAGTCAAATTTATGGAATAAGTCAATTTTATGGAATAAGTCAATTTATGGAATAAGTCAATTTTATGGAATAAGTCAATTTTATGGAATATGTCAATTTTTCAAATTTTATTTGCAACTTTGATAAAAAGTAAACTCTGTAAAAATTAATCAATCACTTTAAGGAGTACAAATATTCAAAAGGTCGGTAACACCAACGTGAAAGATGATCAACTTGAAGAAATTACCAGATGTCTTAAATGGTAAAACATCAAGCAGCTCTATGCGTAACGAAAGTGAACGAGCAAATATTGAAGTTACACCTCAGCTCATTAAAGAGCTGAAAAAGTTTGAAGCAAAAAAATCAAGTTATATGGTGAGTTACTTAAAGTACTTGTAGTGAAATAACTTTGAAACTGAAAAAGAAAAAAAGCAAGGAATTAAATAAATCAAAAATTTCATACCCAGGTGTTTTAAAGGGTGATATCAAAATTAATAGTCATACTTCCTGGAAGTTATTAAATATCAGCAGGGGTTAACTTATAACCTTGAAAAAAAAAGCTATTTACTTTTTATTTAGCACAAACTTTTAAAATTTCCATACTCTGTTAGACAGTTAAGAGACTCAATGGTTCAAATCGTATAACTTAAACTTGAAAATTTAACTGAGATTCGAACAAATATAAGCGATAAAATCAGGGCTCAAACTCATGCATGATTTTTAAACTAAGTGCAAGTCAAACAGGCTGCCTCTGTAACAGAGTCTGGCATATCACCCTATTTGCATTCAGTCATTAATCCATAGGTAAAAGGAGATGCAAAGAAAGACATCCTCGAAAGTGATCCATCTGAAATGAGCTCGTTCACTTATTATTTCCGTCATCCTTACCTGCGTCTGCTAATAGCTGCTACCGTAATATTTTTGAACTTCTACATTTTTGCAGAAGACCCAGTTACGCACAGTGTTACAGATTGTCATATTTTTATCATTGGAAACGCATATTCACTTATTTTTACAAAGTAGGTAAAATTTAAATCATAAGAAATATATATTAACATATTACAAAGGAAGAGTTACAATTTTATTATTCTCAAACACAAAAGCACATATATGAACATAAACGCAGTTTAGTATTAACGAAACCTTAGAATTTCAAATTTCTATTACAAAAGTATGAAATCAAAAAAGGTTTGAAAAATATCATGGAAAATCCAATAAATATGAAGAAAAGCCAAATAAAGAAACTAAATAATGGATTTTTTTAACAAACAGTAGCTTAACTTGGCAGATTTCCATTTTGTCACTGAAAAATTATCGTAGTTTATTTTTTTTACTTTCAGTAAGTTGAATAATATATTTAGTTAATGAATAATATAGATATTGTTAAAACGTTTTGGTTTAATTTGGTAAACATATTTATACCCACAAATAAAACTAATGGGGTCTGTGAACTATAAGAACGC